>DWJN01001652.1:0-17294 GCA_018248895.1 Carystus phorcus
ATTAATTCAAAAGATGTGCTGAGGAGTTTCTTTCGCCGTTTCTTCTCCTCAATCTAAAAGCACCTTTCCGAAACGGTTATATAAATTATTTTTTAAAAATTTGCTATATAAATTATTTTTTAAAAATTTACTATATAAATTATTTTTTAAAAACTATTTTTTTTTACCATAATATTGGTTATACTGTCTTAACCTTAAAAGCTAGACATATCCTATCGCTGACTTTTATTTAGACCTTTTAGAGGGGAACAATATTGTAATACATGATTTTTGAGTAACTTTCACCGTTTACTCATACGTTTACTTATAAATGGACTATCTTACACTAAAAGAATTTTTCAAATCGGTCCAGTAGTTCCTGAGTTTAACCCGTTCAAACAATCAAACAAATAAACTCTTCAGCTTTATATATTAGTATAGATTCATAACTTACAAGCCTTATTTAGCTTACTAACCGATTTCAAAATCATTTAAGCATGTAAGTATTTTGTCAGAATATGCAAGTCGTTATTTGCTTCTACTACGTTGAACACTCGAAATTCTCTCTTCACATTCTGGAAATGATGTAAATATTCCCGATATATTTACAAAGCTGAACCCTACCCGATGCGAGTCGGTTTCGGATTTGACCGGTTTTTATTTGGAAATTAAACAACTATTGACCGCTGAGGGTCACGATATGTTTACTTTCTCAATAGTTATCTATAAATGAAGTAGTGTTTATAGGTTTGTCGGCGTTCTCTGATATTAAAGGTTGTAATGAAACTTTCGACAGAATGTCTTAATACATCGATTTTTCTATTATATTTTGATTGCGAGAGAGAATTTATATTTGGATATAAATAATTATTAATATGATTATAAACTAAACTTTATAAGTTAGTGTTAGTATGATGGTATATTCCTTAGACACATATAGAAACAAAAGAAATAAATAATAAAATAATAATAATGAATAGGCATCTTCTAAGTTAGTGCGCTTACCATCCAAGGCTGCATCTCTGCTTACCATCAGGCAGGATAGTAGTCAAGCATTAACTTATATAGAGTTAAAAAAATCTTACGTTTGGACGACTTTTAATCCACTTAATGCAAAATTAAATGCTCTATAATGTTGAATGCCTGGGAAGTCCCAATTGTTGGATTAATCCAATTAAGTAACTCGAACGGTATTACAAATATTTAAATGTTACGATGAGATAGAATTTCGCTCATTTACCAAAACTTTTAAGTTATGAATTTTAAAGTTTCTACTGGATGATGGACGAGATTGCCTTGCTATGTCCATGATTGATATATCTAGATAGAAATGTAGATAAAAAAATAAAGATTGTTTTCAATTATTATTTTTTTTAATGCCGTAACCCGGCAAACGAGCAGGCGGGTCACCTGATGGTAAGTGATCACCGTCGCCCATGGACATTAGCAATACTAGGGGTGTCACCAACGCGTTGCCGGCCAAGAAGGAACAAGGAGGGGAAAACAGAACTGGCACTCCAGGTGGCAGGCGAAACACGACATTCATTTTACGACTGTTTTACACTGGAGGGTGGTATCTAGCCAGTCAGACCGTGGGGGTCTTACCACCGCATCGAGAGGGACACTTTTAGGATTAAACTAGGCAGTATCCAAAACCTAGAAACCTCTAAAAAAAGGGACCGGGCGTCAGGGCCTCGTTCGTTGACCAGCAGGGTGCACCACTTAAAAAAATAAAATGAAAAATAAAATAGAGATTGTTTTCAATTAAAATGAAAAGATTGCATTTGGTTTAAACAATTTGACATAAATAGACATCAAAAGGAGTAAACGAGTTACCTGATAATGGACGGTGGTCATATTAAAGACGTCGCTAATTAGAAAAAGTATGAAATATATGTATGTACCTACGGCGCGTAAGTTATATGGGGGAAAAAACAAAATGATAGGAAAAAACGTCAAATGAGTGAAGCCAACAATAATTATGGAGTAGTAATTATTTATTATTTAATTCAGTTAATTATATGTAGTACATGGTTTGCAAGCTGCCCATTTTTTAAACCCTTCAGTAATGAAAGAAGAAAAAGTAAATATGTGCAATCACTAGACTAATGTACTGTGTATACTTTTTATTACCATTGTTAATGCGCCAGTGGAAATCTTTTACTTATAGTTTAATATTTAAGGAACTCATTCTAAGTGAAACATCGTTTTATGAGAATAAAGTCTTTAAACGTAACGTAAAAGTGACGTTAGTAAAGAATCTTTCGTGAGCTATTTTTTACCACTAACACAAGCAAAAAACCTATCTTCTAAGAACAGGCGACCATCAGTCGATAAACTAAAACCTATCAATCACATTTTGGTTTATTAAAAAAGGTAGCTCAACATTCCCGTATCCTAAACATATCTTAGGAGGGTCCGTCTATTTAATATTTATGCACACATGAAAAGGTTTCCGGAAATAATATGGAATAAGTACGTACGTAAGTACGGTACAAAGGTACTACTTATTCCTATGAAACTTCTTCCAGAAAACTTGGGACTGGAGACCGGTATTATCTTACGCCTCGTTTCGATATTTGGCGAACAATTCACAGAGTAATTCGTGCACGAATACGACCACAAAAATATTGCCTTATAGGTAATACGTCCTAGGTCCGGTGCTTACGAATTTTATATACACATACGTATTATATACGGTCATCATTTATACAATATAGTCATCATTTATATTTTTACAAGTATATTTTTTCTTTTCTCAATGATTGTGTAATACCATTAGATAATTTTTCTAAAATATTCCGGATGTGTAAGAGTCATTTTTCGACTTAGAAATAATTAGGCTTTAAAATATTTGTTTTTTACACTTATATGTTAGCTTTCCACGAAAAGAGGGAACTATTTTATTAACTTTTCCATGCCACATCATGCACATCATGGTATCTATAAAGAAGTTATCAAAAAGTTATAAAAGCATTTGTGAACTTAAAGCTAAAGTTTTAATATTTGTTAGTTAAGTGTCCCACTACCTTTTTGAGCCAAATGGTAAGTTTTGTATAAGAGAAAAATATCACAGATAATCCAACAGTATCCAACATACAGAAAACAGAGAAGGAAAATATCTTAACGTTAGTAGATAATTATTGCTTCGGATTGCGCAGGATATTATAGATACTCGTACGTAGTCGACCTCTAATCAACTAAACAAAGGCGTGCCTTGTAGAGACTAATGACGCCTACATTGAGAGTAACGTCCCTGTAAAACATGACTATTTTACTTGATAAAAGTACCGATAAAAACTTAAAGCTTCTTATTTATTTGACCATATTGTAAATAGTTCTTACACTCCAACAAAGGCGTCGAAAATCCAGATTCAATTCGCGTATTTCGCTTATGATTCCAAAAGAATATATTTTTATAATCGAAATCATACGTGACGAAGCGAAAATTGTTCGCGAAAATCGTCGCCCGAAATCAGGAAATATCGAAATTGGATCAAGATCAGTCAACCAAATATTATTAAAATATTATCACTACTTTTATAAAATGTGCTGAATTTCGATAAATATTTTTATAAATGGAAAGACTCTGTTTAGTTATTAAAGATAATTTATGTAACATTATGAATACCAAGCTTCTCAACTACCTTTATAAAATACATACATATGTATGAGGCCATCTTAATAAGGTCGTGTAACTATTAATTAGACAATCTATTAAATACATAATCAGTATTACTTCATAAGTTATCTCTTTTACGTATATTTTGTATACATCTTTTAATTAGATACATTTAAATTATATTTATCTTTGCACGATCGACTGGACTAAAACCCGCGTTCGGTTTTTAAAAAAATAATTTTTACAGTCAAAAATAGTAGGTAATAGGTAACCGTACTTGAAACAATTGCTGTTCGTTATTGTTAGGCGTTTTATATTTTTTTCAGATTTACCCTTTACCCTTGTTTACATTTAAACTTTTCTCACAAATTCCTGTATTCATTTGGTAAAAATCGTATGGAAACCTTCGCACATTTCGGGGTCATCGTATTCAAACAGCCGGAGTGAAGCGTTATTTTACTAAGTACTTACTGATTTATAGTCTTAAAGCTTATAGATACATTAGAAACTTACTAGCGCATTGAGCTGATTTTATCCTACACCAAAAAAAAACTATCTAAAGCACTTTCGAATTCACTTAAATACACACATGAAAATATATCAAAATCAAACCGTTTTAAAGTTCAGTTTAGTACACACAAACAGAAAAATTATATATGTATATACATATATAAACACTGAGTGCTATGAAACGTAAAGTACCTTTGCTCGTATCCAACTGTTCAGATTCGGGTTGAAAAGTTATGTTTTATAAAAATACATGAACAAAGAATTTAAGATATATTTTGGTGTGACCCAAAACGGGTCTGGGAACTGGTGTCAGATGGCGTTCATATGATTTAACGGGGAGATTATAGAACCACCTGCGATTTCTGCCTAAAATACTACAAGGTCTTCGCACATTACACCAACTCAACTCACAGTGTGGCATTTTTAAATAAATAAATAACGCCACACACTCATACCCCACACTAGGATACCCTGTGTCGTGGGTGCCATGGACAACACAGAAAGACATTTACACACACACCCAGACCGAGAACAGAAATTTAAATTTAACATTCAAATTTCCGCCTCGCTAGGAATTGAACCCAGGACCCATCGAACGGCGGTCCGGCGTGGTGACCATTACGCCACGCATTGAAATGTAAACTCTTATGTCATGTTAACAAGAGTGAATTTGCGCGTAGACTACATATTGTACACGCGTCGTACACCTTTAACTTACAATGTGAAAAATTTAGTCTTGTTAACATAACATAAGAGCTTAAATTTCAATGCCACACTGTGAGTTGAGTTTGAGTTGAGACGCCGTTGAGTTGATGTAATGTGCGAAGACCCAAAGCTGAGTTCTCCGATGATGAATTGATTTTATCTGGACAGCGTCTGTCAATAAAATATCAGTCACATAAATCTAGAACCTTTTTATTGGAACAAGCTAAAAATTATATAGATTAAGACTATATATGTACGTATGTTATTGCGGAGAGTTTTAATGTACGGATACTCACGACTTTTATAATTTCCATCGATATTTCGACCTAGTTTTATAAATCGCGATTTCGGCGTGAGTTCGGAGATAGATTAATTCGGAAATTAATCCGCTAAAATATTTTACAAGTATTTACTATGTGTTCATTGCGTAAAACCATTTATTTTTCGATTAACCGTAGACTCGAGTGCTTTTTTTCTGCCTGTCCTAATCAAGTATCATAAAAACGGAAGAATTATCTTTATGTTAAAGTGTAAAACTTGCCTACTATCTAAAGATACGTATATCATTATGAATTTAGATTTGAATGTTAACACGGGAATAAAATTCAAACCACGAGGCCATGAGTTACTTTATTAAATCATAATGCCGTATGAAACCCAATGAACACATGGAAAATATTTATTGACATCCTATAATATAAACTCTTAAATGTGTTCATCGAATTGTTCTCGTTTTATCACTCTATCGCTCCCGAACGCCGTATATTTTGTTATTAGGCATCCCCAATACGAGCATTTATTCAGCTGAACTTCAATCATTTGTTCCGTAGCTTATAAAGGTCTGTTTACAATCATGAGCAAACACACCCGTTTTCCTTATCTAAATATTTTATTTTAATACAAACCATCCTAGGCACTTGTTTGAATACGACGTGGAATGTAAAATATTTTTACGATTATGGCGATTCATAATGTTTTGCAAGTGTGTTGTAAAATGCAAACGCTAGAACTGCTAGAAGGTAAAACTGGATACGGTTCAAGCTTGCATGTATTTGTCGGCCCGGCGGCGGCGTAGCTAAAACAACTTTGTTGTTACCTGTGGTAATTAAAAAAAGACAACTGTCAAATTGTGTTTAACAATATGGCGCGCGCGCAATTTATTGGAAAGATTCTATGTACCGCGTAAACAAAGTAAGACGTAACTTTTAAACGTTAAACGATTACTGGCATATTTAACAAGATTTATAATGTGTTCTTACACAAGTAGAACCTTATGTTTTATTTTACATCCTTACACTACGTACACCTCTAATGAGAAACCATTTTTTTACACAATTTTAGAATTATATTGAATGTCAGAATCTTGTGACTAACCTCGACTTATCATGTCATAATTATTTCCTATCCCTACCTTTTTCTAAATATATTCCAGAATCAGGAAAATCAACCCTATTCTCCATCTATTTACGAAATTACATATCTTTACCACTTTTTTACATACATGTAGGTATACGAAAATCTTTATAGCTTTTATATGTAACAGAAAATGCTGCACTTATTTACAGAATACAATTCCATCGCAGCCAGTTGAGGAATTCAATACTATATTTTAAACGTTAAAAGATTCACTTATAGTTGAAATGACTCTTGATCAGTATCAAGATTCACCAGTGTGAATATGGAAGTTCTCCATAATATTCTGAAATCACGATAATGATTTATCTAACGACAGGTTTTGTGGATCTACAGCACATAACTCAATCATTTGTCTGTTACAAATAATTTCGACATGTTAAATACTTAAGAGATAAACGTTTCAATCTAGTTATGACAAGTCAATAAAAAATATGAACGTCAAACTGTCCTCTAGTTACTCTCATGCGAAGTGCCCCACTTTCATTAACGTGGTGTGATCGATCAAAGAAAGACAACGCAAGTGGGTCACCGGCATCAAGTAATGGATTTTAAGGGACCCTGCATGTTCGAAATATTTGAACTTGATTATTTATAATAATAAGCTGTACCCAGCTGTACCCAATAAATAATTTAATTTAAAGGAAAGTCAGCTTAAGTAGGAACAATAGTTTTGATTCTGTTTATTGAAGAGCTGTTAAAAATATACGGGTAGTTCTAGTCCCATCGATCAGCAAAAATCAATACTTTCAACTGTGACTCATCAATCATGACGATCAGTATAATTTTGGTACTAAAACCTTTTTCGAAGAATGTTGGACAAAGTTGCTAAAAACGTAGTCACGCACACCGGCCACACGGTTAATGTTCTTATGCCATTTAATCTAACCTGTCTAAAGAATCGCAATATAAACTTATATACACTATGCAAATATTAATTTAATAAAAATTAACATCACCCACTTAAACTATCCTCGAGATTAGGTACAAGCAATTTTAAATGTGTAAATATCAAAATAGAATATATTTTACAGTTCATAACTTAGTATTCGTCGTCGACTTTGATACTCATGAAGATTTTATCGAGTTTCAGAAATTTTCTACAAGGTATTTCGTACTATATCTTTTACCGTTTTCATGAGAACTCATATGCTGGAACGTTTAATCGTCGACTTATCTACAAAATAAGTTTCTACCAAAAGCCCTTTTATAATGGGATATATCCATCTTGAAGTCTACATCCATTTGGTCCGGATTAAATATTAATAAAAGTATGTCTTATATCGAACTAACACTTTTGAAGATTAGCTCGTACATCCAAATTTACAATCTTTATTACATAGTTTTGTATATAAGTAACCTGCTAGGAACCTGCTAACAAGCATTATACATACTTATTAAGCAACAAATAATTTTTATCACTCATTTCAATTATCATCCTTCTTCAGATTTCGTTTTTTAATAAGGTATGGTTTTAATTATTGCAATAGTTATGAATACTTATGAAAACCAGCTCTTATTAATCTCTTATTTTAATAAAATTTTCATCTTGTTATTTTATCAGATGTTCCATAATTAATAAGCTCTTCAGACTACGGGAACTAAACCATTTGCTCGGAAAAATAACCTAGATACGACGACTTAAATAGGAAAATTTCCAATTATGAATAAGTCAATAATAACGTCGAATAAACACAGACCGATAAAAATCCAAATATATTTAACTAAAAGATTTTATTCTGAAACTTTTATTATTATTATCGTGTTACATTTATTACATAAATTTCATCGTAATACTCACTCATTATAAAGATGTTACCATTAATACAACGGCTGCTCATTTTATAAAAGTTGTAGTAGGTACTAAGTACTTCTTTTATGAAAGAGAAAAATATTTTCTATATTAATATTTTCAATTTAATCTCGGAAAATATCCGACGTGCTTCGTGCGAAAAACGCTTACTTTTATGAACGGTATAATATTACGTGACCGGAGATGTACAATGGCTGGAAGTGCTATTATTAAAAATGTAACTTTAAAATAGAACAATTTTGGACAATATGTATCTTTGGATAGTATATAATCTTTAAAAACAATAGCTCCAAATGTGACCCGTCCAATAAATAGATGATTTGGGCACATAATACGTAAATGTCATCGTGAAACGCATGACAAGAAAACTAGAAGAGCGGTATTGGCACGACGGAAGGAAAGACATTCGATCTAATCTGCGAATATAATTTTATTTTGGTCCACATCTGGGTCCTAATCAGGTGACTTCCAAAGGTGTGTCGTCGGGGCTTTAAACTCTACCAAAGCAACAAAATCCAGCAACCCTTGACAAGATCGACAAAGCGCCATCATCTTGTTCGTTCTACAAGTTGCCAGTGAAAGGAAGGTTGATCTGGACTCAAAAGATAAAAGATATATATAATAATAATATATCCTTATACTCCAAAAAATTATTACACCTATAATATTTACTGACAAATACCAAGAACCTAGAACTCATCCAGACACATTAACGCTCGGTGTTCGGAGTTAAAAGTTGTTCAATTCAAAGGACTGCCTTTCACTTTTATAATACGAGGTTAGATAACAGTCCTTGAACATTAAGGCTTTTAGCTTCGGTACTGACTCTCTGGTACTCTTAATTTCCATTATCGTTACCCTTAAATGATACATGTCGCTATTGGGAATTGTTTCTCTTGCTCAAGGTCGTTATTGTTTGTCCCAACCTAGTACTGACGTTATGGATAGTGGTAGGGTAATTTAAACCATATGGCTATTTGACAACCTCCTTCTAGAATCTTCCGTAAAATATTTCTTACCTTTTTTAGAAATTAAACTCTTCTTCTCAGCTGCAACGTGTCTAGGAGTTCGTTCCCGAGTCCTTGTCCAAGTTAATGGCGTTCATGGAAGGTGGCGAACTGGTGACTACTTAGCTTCTGGTCGGTTGTTTACACAAAGTGAAGGAAAGTAGGCTTGAATTCATGAATTCTCTCTTCCTTTCTTCTGTCTTCTTTCTTCGCCCGCAATACATAAGTGTTGCCTTTTGCATTGCAGATGTCCATGGGCGATTGTTAATCACTTAACATGACGTCACTCGTCTTTTTGTTTGTCGGCTAGTCATCTAAAATCAATAGACCTACTGAATTGGTCATCCTAAAATGTGTTACAACAAAAATGTTCATGGACATAAAATAATTTTGTAATGATCTAAATCATCACGCAATTAAAAGAAATATAGAAGTCGTAATCGTTATCTATTCTAATCTAATCTCGAAGGTATAAGAAGTATTCACAAAACTGGATGATACGCTTGAGCGCCATAAGAAAATGTTGTTAGGAACAATCCGTTTTGCGCGTTTAGTCTGAAAGTTTCTTGGCGTTGACAAAGCAAGCGTAAATTATTATATAATACGAGCATACCTTCCGAAAGTTAAAACGTGACGTGGCTTGGAATTTGGAATACGATCCCGTACCTCGGGAGAAAATTTTCAAATCACTTTAACAATTTGGTTTAGTAATTTGCAAGTGGAATCCGCTATTAGATTGTTGACTATGCCTACAGTTATGTTAGAATTTATCCGGATTAATTTACGTTATTTTGTTAATGCACTCTACACCATTTATCGCTTCTGGCACAGTTACAGAAAAGTGTCTTATTATAAAGAAGAAGAACTTTTCAGCCGGTTTTTTAAACCAACAAATGATACTAGTACAGCAAGTTCTATTAGTAATAAGGTACCATTAAAACTGAAAACAGAAGCAAATTATAAGTGAAATTGTTACAACAGTAGTGTCTTAGGCGGCAATGTTCACATGTCATGTGATAACGAGATATTAATAATGAAAATTAGAGCTAATTATATAACGTGTATATGATAGTTAATTTAAGAACTAGATTTCTCAATGATAATTTCTTGGCTTAGATCGTTTAGCCAATAATTATTCTGAATAAACTGGGATCGCTGGAGGCACAATGCTAGGAATAGGGTTGAAATAAATCCAAGTGAAAGAGATTTATAATACAACGGACAGGAACCCCTTAGTTCAATTTGGCCCGTTATAAGTTCATAACTCATTACAGGGTCTCTTCAAACTGCTACAGTTTGGATTCGTGAAAGGGTTAGCGGCCAACCCAAGTATCACAACTGTTTATGCTACTTAATAGCCTTCAACAAAACTAAACGAATGCCATCTTATAATAAAATTTGGGGTCGACAGCTTAACGTGCCCTCCGAAGCATCAACATCAGGACATGTTTATCCTTAGTGATTAACCATCCACCTACCGACTACTTCAACTGCTTAAACTCACGCAATCATTTAAAATCGACGCAAGCCGCTATGTACGCTTTCCCTTACAAATTGAAGTCAAGCAGTTTTCTTAATTATAATTTTATTTCATCATTAATTAAATACAGTTCATACTTTTGAAGAAAAGCGTGCATGATGTTTAAATTAAATTCACCGCGAACCTTTTTAGCTACGTGATTAAAAAATCTGTCAAAGAAAAATGAAATGAGATTATGTAATGATTACTAACTTTGCAATCATAACTAGAGTGAAAAGTAAATATGTTTTACAGTAACTAACATAAGGTTTCCGAAGAGCTCGTTTCATTTTAAAAATGTCACTACAATTTCTGCAAGTTAATTCTATATTTATACACTATATTAACATCATTCTCATTATTACTACTTTTAATTTACTTAATGCGTGTATTGTTAAAAGTTTAAAGCATAATTTTTCATTATACTATCCGAACCTCACTTATGAAAATACTTTTTACATATAACATCCGTTCAAAGAATTTTTAGCTTAGTAATTTTTAAGAGATTTAAAAAAAGTTCATGTTAGTTTTCATTTTATTGTTTTACGTATTTGTTTTTGAATTTGTCCGAACAATTATTATTCTTATATTATTGAAATAATTGCATAGTGATCATATTTCAAATCTGAAGAGTAACAAGTTCAGAACACTTTCCGAGCAGGCGATTTTCAATGGACTGTATTCGAGACGTTGAACCATATAATTTGTTGTTATGTGTCGAATTAAATATAATAGTATCCATGTGATAGAAATATAAAAGTTCTGAAAGTACTTCAGATCGTGACATTCATCATCAGATCTCACACGAGTAAATAAAACAAAATTAGTATTTGCAGTTATTTTATTAAAATTCTGTACAATCAACGCCGTAGTTAGGTATTTTCGATCCGAATATGTTTGAACCCCGGTTCTTATTAACTACTTAGTTTTCATAATATAATTTGCATTAAAGTTTTAATCCACAGGGCCTTATGTTGTACTGAGTAATATATATTATTGATCTTATTTGAACATGACCACAAAAACTGCTTGGTGCTGTCAGGTTGCGGTCGACAGAAACCACAACACAACATATACCTTCAATACTGGTTTCAACAGCTCCAAGCAGCCAGTGTATAAGGGCTTAAGTTCTGTGAAACTTCAACAAAATCATCCTTTAATCTCAATGAAAATATTTCTTCATACTACACAGCAATTTCGACTCGAACTTAATTAGTATGTGTTGATATACTTTTACTAATATTAAGCGTGGGCCTTTGTTTTATGAAGGCTATTTCAATTGTTTGAGAAATCATTGACCGTTACTAATCCTAATGGCTATTGCAATAATGTATGAAGTTCGACGTAGGAGGTGGCCTAAATTTATTGTGGTTTGAAAACTCTGATGTGTTTATCAAATTATTGATATTAGGTAAGCTAATAATTTACACTAACGTTATAAAGCTGAAGATTTCATTTGTTTGTTAAACGCATTAATATCAGCAACTAGTGATTCGAATTGATTTGTTTTTGTTTTAGATAGTTAATTTACCGAGGAATAGGCTATAGCATATCGCTACGACCAATAGAAGCTAAGCATTGATAAGAAATGTTACTAAAACAGGACAAATGTTCGCCGCGTGTAAAATAAAAAACAAGTGAATATTGTTACACACTCATAGCCCCACACTGCACTTTTCTGTGCCGTGGGTGCCATGGATAATACACAATGATACACACCAAAACCGAGAAAAGATATATAAACTCACCATTCGAGTTTTTGGCAAACTGGGAATCGAACTCAGGAACCCTCGAATAGTCTGGCGTGATGATAATTGCCCCACGCGGGTCGTCAAGTATTATCGAGATTTATTTACCGAAAAATTTAAGCTACACGTGAAAGCCCGGTTTGTCACTAAATGGTACTACAAACTGTAGATGAATAAATGATAAGGACGCCTGCAAATAATAGTGCCGTATCCAGCTCCGCAAATGCCAGAAAGTGTAAAATTATGTGTATTCGTTTCTTTATTAGTTTAAAAGATGTGCTGACGAGTTTCTTTCGCCGTTTCTTCTGTTTGATTTAAAAGCACCTCTCCTAAACGGTGATAGTATCAATAAATGACGTGCCTAAGTATATTGAGATGATACGTAGGTATCATGAATAAATAGTTTTAAATTTGAATTTGTTAGAATATTGCCAGATATTTGTGATAGCCGTGGTGTTGTAATTTGGTGAAGAGATAGTGGTGATGGTGTCGATGATGAGGATGATAAAATAATTTTAAAGCAAAAGCATAATTTTCTTTGTACGTTATTCTTTTACATATAACACGTACATTTCAAGAGGCGTTAGAAATTGTTAACGCACCTTTTATGGGTAAATTTGTCAAGGTAGATTCTGTTGCATGGGAATTTACGACCGTGTAGTCTGTGTGCTTTCGCCCCTGAACTTACGAGTTCCGGGGTCGAAGTCATCTTGGAGTACACAAACTTATAGCTTCAGAATTATAAGTAAATTTTGCCTAGTAATATTGTAAAAGATTAAAATTTATACCTTCGAACGTTTCCAGAGATCTTCAAAACTATCCAACGGTTATCAATAATTCTTTCATCATTATTTGCAATGGTTCTTGAGAGTGGACACGGGCTACGTATTATCCTGTTTAAACAAAAGAGCCTCTCGTGGAGGTATATTTTCTAACGCGAATCGATAACACGGTCAAGTGAATAAGTTTCTTGCAGACCCTGCTTTAATTATAACAGGTATAATAGATATTTTCTATGATAAAGATGTATAGCAAGCAACGAGAAAGTATCTGAAGATTTAATTATATCTACAAATTAAAGGTAACTCACAAATTGATAAGATGTAATTGAAAATATATTCAAACTTTTAATCTGTTAAAGGTAATATCAAATACCTATCAAAATAAATTCAGGCCTTGATTGAAATGCCTTTTGTACAATATTATTTGGTTAATAGCTAAGTAGACCATAGTGATGTTGCAAAGAAAAAAGCAAAATAAAATGCGTGTTGCTTGATTATTCACACGTTATATTGTGCGGTAAAATATAATGGTGTCAACCAATTAATGGCCCACTTCACGTCACGCGTCTTTCCTTATTGATTGAGGAGGCCTAGAGCATATTCCACCACGCTGCTCCCATGCGGATTGATTGAGGGGTTAGTTGCCAACCCAAATGCAAATTTTCATACTCGAAAGCCACCGACGTGGCTTAACGAAAGCTATCTAAATAATATAATATCTTATTGTATATCGGGACCGACAGCTTAATGTGCCCTCCGAAGTCCGGAAGTGCTATTTTGCCACTAGCGGTCACCCATCCAGGTATCGACCGCGCCCACAGTTGCTTAACTCGATCAATCACTTAGGATCTTTTACTACTTTAAGTAACTTTTTATCGCGGGTAATGAATTGAACATTAATTTGTATGGATGTGATGATGATGTGAGGATGATTAAGAGAAATATTCAATTACATTTTTTACTGCCTTTGCGTGAGTATTTAGGAAAATAAACGGATTTTCAAAGTCATTATTTGTTGATTATTGATATTTATTAGTTGTTGATTGAAAAGAACTAACGTCACTTTACTAGTTCCGCTTATTAAACCTTTTCATTTGTTACCCATATCCTTAAGGATAATCCGCCATTTTATAAAGTCCGCAATTGTAAATTCAAAATGGCGGCACTTAAGTAATCATAGATTGTTACAACTTTTCAGCTCAATCGAACATTAGAAAGCGAAAAATTAAAAAAAGAAGATTTGATTGAGATTAAAAGTCTGAGAGCAGACTCCAGTCAGGAAGCTAAAAGCTTGTAATAAATAATGTATGTACCTATATCTAATGTGCCAAATTTCCGTTAACACCGTATTGAAACTGCCTAATTGAAACGCTACATTATGTTGATAAGCTGTCACACTGAAATAACTTACCAGGGAAAGTGTTTTATGTAACATTTTCATATGCTCAAAGGGTTGTAATCAAAGATGTTCGCAGGAAAATGTGGAAAGGGTGTAATTATCCGGTCGGTCAACTCCGAAATATATTATGTAGATGGCTTAGTTTTGTTTTGCTTAGGTACACGATATAATTGTATACCATGGCTTCCTAATAACATGTTTTCGTCTTCGTTAATATGATCGTTAGACGCACAAATAGTAACCGCAACTGAAATAATTAGTGATTAAACGAACTTACCTGTAAGTGAAGTTCTATCATAATTATACGAAGGCTTTGTGCGAAGTGCGAATTATGATGTTGACTTGTATAAAAAAATAAAGACGAATTAAGAACTTCCTCCTTTTTTTGAAGTCTGTTAAAAAAATGTATGACTTAAAACGAAATGATAGAATTATAATATAAACTTTATTTTAGTGATAATAATTTATATTTAATGATCAAAATATAATTGAATCAGTCCGAGTCACGCGAAATATCCTTGAAGTCACTTGAAACAATAATTTGTATTTCTATATCCCAACCGTACCTACATAATATGATATGCCTTCCCTAATTTTCGCTACTCAGGTGGTCCTAAATCCAGAGGAAGGCAGTTTCAAAATATTGTTTTACATGTTTTAATCAGTCGCTGTGGAATGAGAAATCAAACGCATTATTGAAAACTTGATTTTTAAAGTATTTTTCTTAAGATTTTTTTGAAACACTTGAATTAATTATTATATTTATACATTGTTTGATGTCTGATAAGGAGGAGAAGAGACTCCTCAGCTAATCTTTTATAAAGAATATCTATTTAGTATTACAAACTTGAGCAATACTCGTTGAGTCGTTAAAACACAATGTCTTTAAAATTTCTAAGCGTAAGTCAAAGATAAAGCAATGAAAAATAAAAATATAATCTTAAACACAAAAAGCAAAAAATGTAACATACGAAAATATCAAAATAAATAAAAAAACGTACATATGTACGTACGTATACGAAACTATTCTACGTTACTAAGTAGTTGAAATTCTACGGTAACTACTTCGAGAACCACCTGGACTACAAATACGACTTGAGCTACATAAATCTTGGTACATGAAATATGCTAAGAAACCTCTTAAAGTTTCCTAATGCTCCACACTTCAGCGGGCGTTTTCAAGACAATAAATCGCAATCCCGTCTCGCCGTACATCTTTCATCCACCTCTTGTAATTAGGGCGACAATGGATACGAGGGACAAAGAACACTTTTTCCGTCGAATATATTAATGGCGCATAAAATGGTGACACCCACGGCGACAACGGAACAGCGTGACACCATCGTAATACGTCCTCAATTTATTAAATTGTTTAGCGATACACAATACTTTTTTACCACGCGATTATCGTTATTGAGGAAACATGAATAGCGTGTGTGATATACTAGCAAATGATCATTAACGGTCTTCGGAGTTTATTTTTTGTTACTAATTCATATGTAAACTGTGACGTGACGTGCAATCATGTGTGCACGAGAGTGTGAACAAAAAGAGTGTGACTATGTTTCTTTAGAAAATAAGTATTGTATTGTATAATAACTGTTGTATAACACTTTAATTGATTGATGTATTAGAGGAAATTATAGTAAAATTATAAGTCGTTAAGCCATGTTGAGCTTTGCGAGATGGAATAAAACTTTTCTACACGTAAATTAGTAGCTCCTCCACTAATCTTCACTAGAGTAATGTGGCTATGGGTATGTGAGTATGGGCTAGGCCTCTTTCGTAATGAGGAATGACTCGTGCAATTTATCCAGCCATTGTTGGGCTACAAGTACCTAATCATAAACCACAGGGCCGGCAATTTAGCAAGATCCTCTGCAAAATAATTATTAAATAGGTTTTTAAGATAACTAACATTCACATTCATTTTTACAGACACTTTTCAAACGTTAACATTTGACTTCGTTTCAAAAAATATCGGCGGTGGCTCTTGTAAGAAAAAACGCGACAACTTAGTTCATGGTATCTATCCACTCAGTACTCACAACTTATAGCTAAATAACTCATGTCAAAGTAGTCTTGTCTTTAAAATAATCATGCAATTTATACTTTTGGACATTAGAATGGTCTCCACATAAGTTGTACACTTATTGTACAGCATTTACGATAATTCTAACGTAATTGGATAACTTTAACATTGACCAATGGTGCCAATGAACGAGATAGTTTTATATATGACACGTATACTCATATTATACCGTTATTAATAATAATTCTATTAATTTATCCACGTGGAGAGTCCTTATTGCAACTGTAATAAGAAGGTATTTTCTGTCTCATAAAACTGGTAAGCTTTTGAAATATTAACGTTATCGAGGAATTATTAAAAACATTATACATACTACTCGTTTACTCGCTTACCAACAATATAATTTATTACCACCTTGTCACTACACCGGGGCCATGTAGGTATATATTATCTTAACAAATAATTTGTCTCTGCTCATATTTGTTCGTGTAAAGATAATTTTGTTTTTTTTAACCTTTTGTACAAATGATTGATCGTTAGGGTTCCCTAAAATAATGTTAAAACTAATAAGAATTGTCTATTCAAATAAATATAATTTAATATGAATTTATGAAAATGCTAGTTTAATGGTTTGTTTATTTTAAGTACTTAGTTTGAATTTTTTATAAAGTATCAATTACATTATTTAATTCGGTTCAAAGATCTTTATTTCTCATTGAGATACATAATTATATCACTTACATGAGAACACTGATAAAATAGGAA
>DWJN01001653.1:0-17294 GCA_018248895.1 Carystus phorcus
ATTTAGCATAATAAAGTTATAATGCTATGTATAAAATTACATGAGTTTTAGGGATTTTATTGAAACAATTATTATGCATTGTATTTACAGCAGTGATTTTATATTACTTTAAGTTAGAAACTTTACTTTCTTTCATCGTTTTGTTTAACTAGTCGCTTGGCATAAAAATTAAGCGCTCGTACCAAAGGATTATAATATCAAGTTAAAAAAGGCTCTCTCAAGTCATTTCTTACATCATTTATAACCATACTAACGAGTACATCACATACAGTAATTACACCTTAATTAAAAAGCTCTAAAAAGTACGGTACCAGTTTAAGGTTTATGTCAAGAAAATGTCCTATACCTACTCCAAAAGACTCTGGATACTGTTTAATATTTATTTCATGTAATATTTGTGTACAAGTTTTCTCCTAAAAACTGTCTAACATATAAAACGTCCTGTCTCACGAGAATGCCCGTACTCGCTGTAATAATGTCAAATGTGCTGTTTCTTGAAAACTTTTGTGACACGTACAAGAGATATTATAGTGAAGTAGACAGACGGGAACGTGAAATTGTCCGATGAGGGTTGAGAATTGACCAACGACTACAAATAGAGGGGAATAGCATTGGAAGATATTCATAAATCTTTAAAAAATATTCGTGTTATTCGTGACATGGAAATATATAAACACTCTTGTATTCCTCAGGATTCTGAACCGACATTCGATATTCGCTGTTACTAATACCAAGGTGGCGTATCGCGTTATAATAATACAGTTTAACAATTACGGAAATAATAACTTATCAAAATCTCATACACAAAATTCCAACCATATGTTCTGTTTAGTGAAAATTCTCCCGAATCGCGTGCGTCCCTTCCTAAAGTGTTCTGAACTAAGGAAACATCTGGAACCAACGGATCGCTTCTAAAAAGAACTCAGAAGTAGTTAGTGAACGATAAGTTCTATGTTTGAACACTTGCATCTGCCTGTACCCGAACAGATGCATTTTAAACTGTCCAACAACTTCCAAGTTTCTATAAAATAAAAGAAGCATAAAACGCTTCGCTGACAGCGATGTTGCCAGTTGCCAATCTATACGCAAATGAAAGATAGTTTCCAACGAGTACGAGTATTTCAAGATATGCTCTGTAAATGGTACTGTTCCGTTATTTAAGTGAGAGTGAAATGAAAATGAAATTACTTTCGCTTACGTTTAATTAAAGAAACAATGTCATACTTAATACACTATTTTTAATAATTGGCCCATATGTAATTAGTTAAGTCATCTTATCTTTGGTAGATAGTAGACGCAGCAATAAATTATAAAACAGCTTGTATTGGAATCGATAAATTAAAGATTAAAGCTATTAGCGAACTAAAACAGAGATTTCCTCCGTTTCTAATTTAAAGCTGCAATTTCTGCTGCGGTATATTTAGTACTGTGGGCGTAAATTCTTTTATATCCTGCGCTAGAAAGAAGGCGGGAATTAATACGGTCGAGACGTTGGCTACCCAAGGAGAATGGATTGTCGAATGCCACTTAGCTATCTAAGCTATTGCATTCGAACGAAACTTTAGTTTTCTAAAGGAGCACAGTGATTTTGCAAATGATATATTTTAATACGTTTTGATTGTTTATGTATGATTTGTATTTATAGTTAGTGGTGTGATTATTATAAAAATTGTGTCCCTTAGAGACCTTCTACAACAGTGGAAAATAATTAACCGATTTCTTTTGGCATCACTTATCAGTTTTATCATTCAAGAACAAAATGCTGTAATTATAAAGTATACTAGTATTTGTTAAATTTTACCAATTGGACATAGCATTAACTCAGATTAGTAAGGGCAATACTAGGACATAATAAGCAATAGTCACTGCAAGCAATGGGCAATACGTTTGGATCTATATAAATTATACTCATACCGTCGGTATATATGTATATAGTTTATATACTCCGTAGCCTAACTGCTAACAGTGACTTCGTCACTCGCTTAGGCTCGACACGAATATCCAACTTACACAGGTAAAACTAACACTTACGACGCGCAAACGAGCCTTAATCGTCAGCACACGTTCACAAAACGGTTAAGAACATATATTTAATAAACCTTTATTTAGTATTTTATTCAAGGAAAAAGGTTGGTGTCTAAAACGGCTCTAAACAAAAAGTAACTCAATAACGTCACTTGCATAACTTTGTTACAAGTTGTTAAGATGATTCATTGCTAACGGAACTTTAGGAATTTATCCTTATTAAAATACACTTCATAATTTATTACAATACGTTTCATTAACATTCATAGCCGATTGTTTATATATTTTTATGTAACAAACGAGCACCCAAGGCATAAGACGGTAAGTTATCACCGTCGCCTATAGTAAACACCAAAATTGTTGGTGCTATTAAGAGATAATTTTAAGTAGATCTGAATGAATAATTGACCTACTATTCGAACCATATTGGTATATGATTTTCCGAGACGACTTTTAAACGAATCTAGATACTAATTTTTACTTTGAAAACTTTAAATATCATTTCAATTTATCTTTTTACTAACTGTTATCACTATCATTACATTTTTTAAATATATATTTTAATAAAAAAATATCCTATGTCCTTTTTCATACCTCCAAAAATATGTGTACAAAGTTTTATAATCATCTGATGAATAGTTTGGACTTGAAAGCGTAATAAATGCACGCTTATATTCACATTTATAATAATAAGGATATTCTTAAGTATGTATAATTCTAGCCGTGTGTAAGCCATTGAACTTCTCCTAAACGGTTGGATCGATTTTTATATTTTTTTCTATCTATTTGATAGGATTTTAGAATAGTATATATTCACAGATCGATATTTAAATTATTTATCTTCGTTGTGCGTTAATTAAACTAGATATATACTTTCTGTCAAATTCACTAGTAATTATTATAAGAATTTGATACGTAATTATTTGTCAACTAAGGCAACTTTTAACGATTCTTAACAATAGTAAAAAAGGCTACACTCGTTCCGTACCAACGTTTATACATATAGGTTAAAATCTGTTATGTTTTCCCTCGTAGCGAGATGGAAATACAAAGAAGTCGGTTAATTGCAACAGCAAAAGATTCGAAAAGCTTATAATTACAAATTAGTAAACTCGGCATTTTTAACAAGTTAATCTGTACTTTATGTATTTTAATTATGCAAAGCTTAATGAAGCGAGGGTTTGCAAATTGTTGCCAAAATGTTCCTTTGATTTTATGATTCTGGCCTGTGCTCTCTATGGTAATAAGTCTTTAGCTCTACTCTACGTCTGTCATCGCATATTTTTAAAAGATTTTCTTAAAAAATCTTATCTTTGTCTCGGTACCTAAATTTAAGAAAATCCACTATTTTTTATTAGGTGACAAAGAGCGGTCCAACGGCTTGATAATAACTAGCTACTACAGGGCGTAACTGACGGATATAATTTGAGATTTTAATATACATATTAAAAAAAATTACTATGGTAAACTTGATGTGCCATTTAATTTTTATTTAATTGGTGCACAAATGATATACGTCAATTTATAGAATTTCACCTAAACATTTGAGGAGTGTGAAATTAAAGCAGGTTTCTCAAAGCAAAGCAAGTACTTTAACTAGAGTTTTATACGTTTATTTCGGGATTTAACCGGTTTAAAAGAATATCTTTCACTTAATTCTCAGTACTAAAGCAGTAATACAACTTACAAAACACTATACTAACGACTGTAATATAAAAATTACGTATCCTTTAAAGCGGTGTATTATGATTACATACAAAAAAAACATTTTTAATTCATCAAGGGATGTACTCTCTCGCAATGTTGGTGCGGATCCGTGGAGCTTACAATACGCACGCAAAGTATTACATTTAGACACACAACGCTATATGTATATTCAAATGCACTTTTAATAATTTTGTGTATACAGGAGTGCTTCTCTTATAAGTAAGTGTTTCAGACACATTAGTCGGATTGAAACCTTTCCACTAAATTTAGAATTGCAAAATAGTACTGCGACCGCTCTCCGTTGCTCTTTGAATCAAAGAAAACATTCCTTGTCGATCTTACTGTGTAAATTTAATTTATTTCCAGACACAAAAGATGGTATATATTTCTTGTGGTGTTGTGTATATAATAAAAGTAGTATTATTAACTTTGGTGTATTCCAAACACTGGGCTTATATACAAAACAGGACAGTACATATCTACAACATAGTACAAATCTTCAACGTTAATGATTTTTGTTATTGTTTGAGTTAAACTTTTTCTGACGCATTATTTTCAATGAAGTCGTAAACTTAAGGCGTTTGTATGTCTCGTTTATGAGGTCGAAAGTACGCAATAAACGGTTTGGTCGTTTCCATCATGGCTCGCAGCGTGACGGGGATCGTACCCGTTATATGTTTATGTAATTGTCTTCATGGCTGTCACAGTTCAATTATCATTTTGTGGGCCATCGCTCGTTCGCTATATATAAAAAGAACAATATTTAATGGCAATAAAAGTACAAAGTTTGAAATATCTTTGTCCTTAATAGTACAAAAGGAGAAAGATATACAGTCTATTGTTAAAATGGCGGCGCTCGTTCATTTGCGTGCCCCGGGGAGGTTAATCAAAGTTGAAGAACAACGTCAGCGGAAACTAATTTGATCTAAAGTTGGCGTGTTCGCGGCCAACTTGTTTGCCCTACCAGTTACCGTGGCGAAATATACGTAATATTGTATTCGACGATCTTAATAAGCTAATTAGCGCATTCTACCGAATTGACTATTAAGAAAAAGTGAACATTAAAATCGTTTTTAAACACTAAATGTATACTAATTTAATAGTTTAAATAATGATTATACATTACGTACCACGTACCTAAAATATAGAAGGAACTAAGTTTATGTCAGATATATTATTATATTGGATTAATATTAGTTAAAAACCAAAGAACATCTACTATAAACTAAGATACAAAAGGACTCATATTTTTCTTTGAAAAAAATCATACAAAATACGCAAGAAGTGTAGGTCGTCAGTGAATGGATTCCCCGAAGATATATTCGATTGGGTGAATCTGGCGCCACTAACCGCCGTGACCGAAATTCAGTTGAAACTTTGATTAAAAGGCTTAAACGCGCTCTACCTTGAAATATGGAGGGCGTCAACCTGACTGAGCACCGGGTATTTTCTCTACCTGATAGTTAATTCCAACAATATGTGGACGGAGGTACAGCTTCGTTATACATATTAGTCGAAAAGCTTTATTATTTACAGCTTAATTATTTACGTATTTACAGGTATGGTATTATCATCATGCAAACCAAGAGTCAAAGATCGCAATGATAGTGTAACGTTTTTTTATACATATAAATAATAATAATATTTTTGATATTTTGGTTAATTTGCGTAAGAAGATAATTTTGTAAGCATTCTAATAATCATCGTATTAAAACAGATTATTAATAGATGGAGCCATATAAAATATTTGTAATGTTATTGATTTTCGTCAACAGCAAATATCTCCTTAAATATATGTTTACGACAAGCAACTATTAAAATAGATAAGTACCTTAAACACGGTAACGCCTTAATAATTTATCAATATTAATGTAAAGTTTAAGATTTTGATTTAACATATGAAAGAGAATGTCTGTATTATGTACCTTGTACATAATTATGTTGACGTATAACTATGTATTAAAAATATAAGAACATATCGTTTTATTGAGTACATTACTGATGCAGTATTATTTATGTACATGTTGAAACAGGATGCAGAATAATTATTCAAAGAAATCATTTAATACGATTGTGAGCATACTTTGGAAACACGTTTTCATTGTACAGAGGTCTGTTATAGTCAAAATGAAACCTATAGTTAAGTGATCGTACCTTTTTCGACTTTCCATTTTTCCGGAGAAGCTTTGCACAGCAGAGCCCCCTAGTGTCGGGCAGCGGCGCGGGCGGGCGCCGCGGCCAACACAGCCTCTTCGGAGACTCCACCGCCTCGCTTCGCGCTTCCTCCTTATCTTCACACATCACACCCCTGCAGTGTCCGCCGCCCGCTCTACGCTACCCACGAAATCTCACAACCAAGATACCGATACTTTATGAGAACCTCTAGCATTGTTTACTCCAATAAAACTACGGACGTTCACGATAACGATATCTCGCTTATATATTATTGAAAATAGCCCGCCCCGTTTTGTTTATTCTCTGATGTAGATGACGTACAAAAATACTAAGCAATTATAATATCATTAAGTGCGACAATTTTGTACTATTATTATTCTATATTTAAATTGAGCTGTGGCCTATCTTACTACTATTTCATTTAACTTTCTTAACGTCCGATTCAGCATCTGAAACAATATATAATAACAGGTAAATGAAATATGTTTAATAATATTTGAAATCAAGTTTGATATATACATAGCGTTATCCAATAAGGATATAATATTAATATACGGAATTTAACTTCCTATAAACTTAAATAAGACTTCGCTTTGTATTATCCGCTCTACTTATGAAAACCTTTATACTGTAGGCCTATACAATTTTAATTAAAACTTTAAGAAACTGAAACAATACAAGAAATTTTCATTACATATACTCGTACATTTTTAGATATAAATTAATTACATGTATTCCTGTAATAAAAACATCGTTGCAATGTTAAAAAAATTGTCACGGATATTTGCGTGTTTAAAAAACATTATTCAATTTGTAAAAGACAATGCATTTAAGGCATATACTTTTATTGTAGTAACGATACGTTCACTTTTGGAAAATATAATATAAATAAATAAATGGCACACGACAACTTCTATTATCCGTGTTTTGAGAAATAAGCACCCTAAAAAAACAAGTAAAAACTGGACCCGGCAGTTGAATATTTATTCAGAAATATGACGAAGGAAATCTTGTCTAAAATATAATTTAACAAAGTTTATTTAATTTTTTCCAACCACCGTGGTTAAATTCCTTAATATTCTTCAGAGAACATTCGCGGTACGAATAATAATTATAATAAAGATTAAAATTATTAACAGGAGATGAATAATAAATACTTCAAAACATTTGTGTTATAATTAAAACTTTTAATAGCGACTCCTACAAACGACATTTTAGCTCACTACTTAGGCTTGTTCATTTGTGATCGACTTCAGACACAACTTTAATCCTATTCACTTCACAGACGTTTTTGGATTAATATAAATATGACTATCATTCATTTTTGATGATAAGTTATATTCGCAGATGTATACATATAAAACGATGTACTGGACTCATTAAAGTATTTAAAGGCACATGTATTAGTAAAAGGCATTTATAATGGTTCAAGCAATAAAATAATCTTTGAACACAATCACGTGATCACCACGACTCTTAATTTATTATCTATAAGACATGCTTCTTTCCTTGTACTTAAGGAAATCTAGAAAATATCTTGGGAATGAAAATGATCGTTAAGAGTAAGTTGTGTCTATAACTAACCATTTAAATTATATAAACTAAGCATATAAGTTCGCTGCTAACACTTAGACCAAGACTAGCACTGGAGTTCCGTGGTGGATATGGACTAAGCCTAATTCGTTATAAAACGAGATTGTAATCTTTGTTCGATAAAGATCAGAAATGAACACCGGTAAAGTTGATATAAACCATGTAAAAAAGTTATTATTCATAAATATAACATAACTAATTCAGAGTTTTACATTACACGAGCAAACTACGAGTATTAAACAAGTTTTCCTGAACCGCTGGATTCATTTTAACAGCTAATATCCCATTCTGTTTGTCTTTCGAGGCAATAAAATGACTTTTATGCAAATCATACGAATTCTATACATTTTTGATGAGTTCTTCCCCGACATATCCTTGGCATTTAATTAATATATTTTCCATTAAAAGTTGTAAGTTTTAGGATCTGTTGATTTTTATTATGCATAAGGATTATGCACGATCTTTTTTAAGAGTAAGGGATAGATAGGTAGAATCAGAACTTCAATAATTATAATTTATTTTTTTATGTTATACCATCTTTCCGAAACGGTGGTAGAATAAAAAAAATACGTGTAGTTTGAAAAATACCTACATATGAGAATTAACGATTATAATAACGAATATATGATTACATACATAATGTATGTACGTCGTATAATGGTTAATTTGAATTAAAGATTCAATTTAAATAATTGAACGTGACTTTCAGCTGAACGGAGAGACTAGTTAGATTCTATAGGGGCTACGTTTTTTCATTGAATGTAGGAAATCATAACAGAAAGTCCCTAAGTTATTGCGTAAAATATAACTGGAACAAAATGGACCGAATTCGTAAATATTTGGTACAAACTCAAACTCCAATATTCTATAAATTTCTAAGTACCATGAATTTTACGACCAAATGGTTTCAGTTGCCCTTTTGTTTTTGATATTCATATATTAACGTCAAAGCATCGGGTTTGCTGGAATAACAAAAACGTATTTTATACCACGGTAAAATTCAGGTAGGCTTTATGAATAAATATTATAGGTACCAGTTTACTATTTTTAGGTTATTCGATTTTACCAAACACAACCATTTTCGGTTATTTTAGTAAATAGACAACAATGACTTCGCC
Organism: Carystus phorcus; assembly: GCA_018248895.1. Taxonomy (NCBI): domain Eukaryota; kingdom Metazoa; phylum Arthropoda; class Insecta; order Lepidoptera; family Hesperiidae; genus Carystus; species Carystus phorcus. Next base: position 8,619 of record DWJN01001653.1, read on the forward strand.
TAGAAGCGCCTTAGTAGTGAAAACTTACTAAAAACATTTGATGCTTTTTGTAGCTGTTCCAATAAATTAATATTATTTAAATTACAAAACTAAAAAACTGTCTCTAAAATGAGGAATGAGGATAAAAACAATGAAATTGAAAAGCAATTGTTTTGAGAGCAGGCACTATCTCTGGATACAAGGAGTATGCTTCAAGAAGCGAATCACTGATGAAGAATATCAATTTGAATATAAATTAGTTTGAATGCTGCTGACGTTTTAATATTATAATGTTAAGAATTAACTCTTGTGTGACTCCGATGTTATGTGGTTAAACCGAGGAAACCGCCATGTAGTTGAGGTATATTTAAAAAATAAATAAAATATATAAAATCGTTCTGTCTGTCTCCCCTGAGGCAAGTTTCAGTAGTCTAGAATACAGGCGACATTGCTCCGTTGCAGAACGAAAGCAATTTTCGAATTTAATGCTTTTTAGTTTTGTATTAAATCCCGTTAAGTATAATTGTACATAGTTGTAAAGTAAAAAAAATCTGTAATATAAATATATAACATATATAAATAATACATAATGTGTGTTTGTCACATTAACTTAAATATCAGCTGTCAAAAAAAGTACAGAGAGAAGTCACGACTTGCCGTGAAAACAATTCATTATTAAGGTCGTTATGTCTGCACTAGCTTAAATCAGTTACTTAAAAAATGGTATATTGGTTAAAATAATTACGTCACTTTACCAATACATATCATATCTTTAATTATTTTTGTGAGTGATTTTACTCACTTTTACTGATTGTTATGTAATTTTACTCACGTTTACTGATTGTTATGTAATTTTTTTAATGTTTTAAAATTTTATTTAACAATGAATTCAATTGTAATATCTTTAATAGTATATGACGATGATGCTTATTACGTGTTGTCGTTCGTTGCCTATGACGTACACTAGCTCTTACCAAGAAATTGTTCTGTATTAAATTAGGTAGAATATTATAGTGTTAACACTATTAAACGCACTGTGAAACAGTGTTCACGACCTATGTATATAAATAAATAAATAAATCCTTGAAACTGGAACCAACTCTACACATTGGAAGACTGACTGAAATCGGATGAATGTTTTCAGAGATTAGCGAGTATGAACATAGTGTCACATGTTTTTTTTATATATATCAAGTCTAGCTTTTACAACCGAATCGATATTCTTGCGATTTGATTACAGGTTGATTTATTTATTTTACCCAAAACGCAAAATACAGCGTGAATTTATTTCTATTTACTGACTTTGTCAGCTTTCAGCTGTAGCCGTTTTGGGCTTTCATAGATAAACATCAAGAGATTAATTATAAAATTTCAAGATAAATTAAAATATGTTTTTGACTTACCAATAATACGTACTTAGTCATAATTAATATTTAGCAAGGTAAATCTTTTGAATTAAATACCGAACAAAATCTAAACGTTTTTAAATAAACAGAGAGAACCTTCAAACACTTACAAGTGTTTACAAATGACTGATTTTTATTAAGGTTCTCAAAGTAACCCTCCGCTTACCTCCGAACTTTGTTGACACGCTAGACTACAAATATTTTTTATTTCTTTCTTACGACAGAACCCCGTCTCGACGTCGACGGCATATAATAAACCACTTTAAATCATAAAATCAGACGCATTTCTACTAAGCCGGCATGTCAAACACGACCTCCATAGAAATAAAACGAAATGAGGAAAAATTAGCCGTGGATTGTTTATGGAAGGCTCGTACATACGCGATGTGCCTTGGTAAACAAATATACCATGACTTTGCGGCGCTTTGATGTTATGCTTAACGTATGTCTTTTTATATTTAGCTATTAACGAACTACTCATAACAGAAAACAAATACAAGCTTTTAATAAAGAAACATTAAGAATTTCACTGTTTATATAAGTTTTATTAGTATAAATAAATACTGCTCTGATAAGTAACTAAATAACTGTGTGTCTATGAAATAACAAATGCAACTGAAACATTTATACTAGTAATCAGTATTACTTACAAATATTCAGCTTCTACGATGCAAATAAGGCTAACGATAAACCTTATCTATCCTAGCACTGTTTACTAAATTCAAAACCGCTTATTCATAAAACTGAAAGTTCGCTAAAAGTTCGTAGCGCGAATGTAGTAGGGTTACGCGACAACAGCGCTACGCCGTACCAAGAGGCGAGAGCGCTCTGAACACTCGGCTGAGTGACGCCCGGCTTATATGCTACGCCGTAGTCGCCCGCCCAATCGCACCGTCTATAATTCTGCTACGTCCTGTTCCTTCGTCGTGTCGGTAGAAATAGCCCGGCTCGTCGTAAACAGGAACGCTGTTTTATTGCTAAACGGATTTTTCCACGTTAGAAAAGAAAGCGTATGAACCTTATTGGTTCGTAACAATCAAGACGATTACGTAAAATTTTATGTTTCGTGTACTCTTTGTTTATTGACAAACGAGTGGCAATATTAAATGAAAAATGTAAGAGTTTAGTAAATATGGAATTTGCTTTTGTGAAAATATCAATGACATACAGTCATGCAAATAGAAAGGAGTGAAGAAGTGTCGTGAAAGCCGCAACCATTTGTTAATACATGACATGATCAATCCATTACGAGTTTATGATTAAAAATAGTAATGTTGTATTCTTATATATCTAAAATATAAATAATATGAAAATTCATGCTCCACTGTTAATGGAAAAATCATCTCTTTGGTCGTTACCATCGATTCACTATTAACCTATTTTAGACAATAGGCCGACATCGCTTAGTAGTTGATCCTTTAGCTTTTAAGATATAAATTTTAAAGTATTTTTTTAGTTAACGTGAATAGTAATATGACCTAAATTTAGCATCTAAGATAAATCATACAGTTTAAATCGGAGATGAAACAAACTGCAGTTACCGCATCTCTGTTTCATATGTAGTTATAATAGAAAAATGAATTGACAAAGAACAGTGGCTACGCCAATAGAATGTTTACTAAATGAGAACATTTACTACACTTTATGATGAACCTTATTTAGTGCTCAGAAAATGCCTTGGAAAGAAGTTCATTCTACAGTTTTACAATTCTAAACGACTCACGACTGCATTCTGTCCCAAATATGTATGTAGCATTAATTTACGGGCAATATTCAGTATGGCGACAGAACCGAATGCCTAGAAAATTAAAGTACATTATTAAAGTAATTCCTTGAAATTTGTACAGCATTTACCTCATTGGTAATGCATCACAAATAATGATCCCGTTGAAAGGGAATTTTAATACAATTATACTGGCAGCAATGAAATTACCGGGGTGTCTAAACATTTTGAGACCAAGGCTTTCTTCTGCTCCTGCCGCTTTCTGCTGAACGGCCGAGATTATGATACTAGTTATCTCCTGTTGAATCGATCGTAATCTAAAGGCGGTAAGCAGTTGTAATCTTGCTATACTTCTAAAATCCGCCGTAAAATGCTTTAAACGTGTTACTTCCGCAGTGTCCGAGGCAGTAAAAATAAAGCGGCAACTCACTTCCTTTTCGTATAGCAACGTTGATGATGCCTTCTGCTTGTCGCCATAGCCTCGTGTACACAATACAACTTGAGCAGAAGGTTTGCATAGACTCATTAAACGATGAAGCCCGTTACATAACAAGATGATAGAGGTCTTTTGTTCGAAAGACAGGTGTTTACAGTTGTGACAGACCAATTCAATGTTTTTTTATAACATTAGGTACCCTTAATTTACTGTACTTAAAGTACGTATTATCTGTAAAAATAATTTATTACAGGGAAACCGAATGCACTTACTAGTGCAAGTTAAATTGATATTTAATTTACAAGTGATGTATAAATAAAAAAATAGCAAGAATGTATTGTTCCAATTTTTATTCTTTTAATAAACCCTTTAAATGTTGTTATGTTTCACAAACTAATCGGCAAGCTTGGATATTCAGTGGACCGCAAGGATCATTATGCAAATGTTTACTGAATATCTGATGAGTATACAATTGTACAAAGAAGCTTTAGAGATGCATTAAAATTCTTCAGTATTTTAATATTTTATAATAGTTTTTTTATTTATCTACGAGTTTTGATACCTACATATTATACTATAATACTAATATGTTAGTAGAAATTCTAAGGTATTTACAACAATTTATGAGCAAAAATATACATTTATTTGTTTTCATACCTACTCAGATTAAAATCGATAGCTTTATATTGTTAACTGAGATTTCTTACCCTCCATAATTAACATTTACTTACGATAAATGAAACGGTTAATTTAATATATATCACCTAATATAATTCATATACATACGTACATGTAATATATTATTGCCTAATTAATAAAAAATATATTTCTTTGTATAGTTAACATTGTTCTCGATAGATAGGAGAAGCATGCAAATAAAAGAAAATAGGTATATACTTACTGTAGCTTTTCTATTCACTCGCGCGTCTTGCGAATCACATGTTGCACTTCATATTGAACTAAACGATCAATAAACCGTACACTATCACTTACAGCGTTAAATACAAAACGCACAGCTTTAAATATCACATGAAAATCTGTTTGTTTACATAAATCTGTTACAAAATATCATAAAATGTGTTGTTTGGGCGGGCTCACGAGCGCCAACTAGCGGACGGCGTGTAAAACTGCGTCCTGGGCGGCTTGAGAGGGATCGTAGGGTGGCAGCTGACAGTGCATCTCGCTCGCTCTTATTGTCCCTTAATAGCTTCAGTCCTTTATTGCGTTACGCAAAAACGGCACTTTTATCAATGACATAGGATATACGATATTAGTAAGTACCAAGCTTACGCTACGCGTCTACGGCCCCTCGGAGGCTGCGCATAGTGGCCTTGAGCGAGCTGATGTTTTCATCCCATGTGCGTAATAAAGCATTTAGGGAAGGGGACAAGCGACTTCTTCTGAAGGATTTATAGCGAATCTCTAGTATTAATTCTACATGATTTTAGCCCTCGAGTTTGACGTGGGGCTAACAGATGTCGCGTTATTTGCATAATTTTAATGAGCGCAATGAATCAGTATTGTACAATTTTTTGTAACTTCACAGAAGGTTCACAATATTTTTTGAATATATATAAATAAGTAGTAGGTATGCTTAAAATTGTTATATCTCGTAGTTTTACGGGATGATCTGATTTACAATTCAGATAGATCGGTTTACTTTAAACGCAGAAAAGAAGGTTATCTATTTACATATACGAGTATTACAACAAAGCTTATAGCGTATTAGAGTTTGTACATCTATTAAAGTCTATACATTGAGAAAAACTACTTGTGGCAATATATCCCCAATAATTTTTTGAATTTTTATTTGTTTGACGTTGCGTTTAGTTTGAGTAAATAAATAGATAGTTACTGCGTAAAATTAAAGAATCCCTTCAAAATTATCGGAGAGAAAAAAAAAATCTAATTACTATGACACGATTTATTTGTATTCACTTTATAATAACATGGGTCAGATAGGCATTTTAAAATGTTTACAAACTTAAAAGTCAAATTTATTTGAGAAGAGAAAAATGTTCCCCGTAATTATTTGCCTGCAACCCTTACCTACTGTAATGTTATATTAAAATATTTGCGCGCTCTAATTTATTAAGATTAAAATTTCTCCACCGTTTACTAATAGTATATATCCGCAACAATAGCGCTCAAAGTAATTGTTACCATTGAATCGGCCATTTAAATTGTTTTGTAACAATAACTTCTAACAGTAAGTTTTTAAGACATTTGAATATCCTTAATAGTTTGACGGACCGCTTAGGTATTTCATTAAGTATTTTAGTTTTAAGATATCTATAGTAAACCCTTATCATGTTCAATAACTTTGCTATTTTTGAATTTTAATATATTTAATTATAATTTATTCTCTTCATACAAAATTTCCTCCGGCTTAACTAATACCTATTCCTAGTTAACTAGCCACATCGAAATTCGTTCACGGTTTTCATTTGATTTGTTAACTATGTAATTATATAATATGTATAATTTGGTTGTTCCGAAATTCTAAAAAAACCAAGTTGAAGTTGCGAACCTCGAAAAAGGCATGGGTCTCTACAAATTAACTGCTCACAAATGTTTTCAAAGTTAGTTTATACGTATGAACCTTTATGTAGGTTACCAATGAAAATATCACAAAAATAAATATAATAAATAACATGTATATGTAAATATTAAAAACTTATTGCATGAAAAAATAAATTCCATGGTATTCTTTTTTTGAAATATCCAGCGCGTTTCTATCGCCTTTTACGATTTTTGCGATATGTATTCTTCTAGACCATGTTAATACGGTCCCAGTAGGAAAATAGAGCCCATAACAAACAAATCTTATAAGGTAAGTGCTCATTTATAAAAATAATTGATCGCAATAAAAAGAGACAAATACATACGAAACGACGCATTGTAATGTGATCAATTTTTGGTCTTATGTAAAGTTACCTTTTTAAGAAGTATAATGTTTATAATGTTTTAATTTAAATTCAACATTAAAGTGCATGTCAATGCAATAAAGACAAAACAGAATGTCAAAAAGGAAATTGCTTTGTGACAATTTTTATTTAAAAATAACCATAAGTACAAAAAATAGCAAAATAGTTTACTGTTTTTATAACATAATATAATTTTAAAAGGTACAACGAAATTACAACTTGTACTATAATTTACTTAAAATATGTAACAATTTGATAGTGCAACCAAGGTAAAAGGAATCTGCATTGTTAATTTGTTATTGTCATTTTTTTTTATATTATGCAGATGTGTTAGCCAATGAGCATTGGCTGCAGTTTGCCAGAATCCAGCAGGGCTTTGACATCAGATCCCCCACCCACACAGTTGCCGTTGATAAACACTTGGGGTACCTGTAATTAGGAAATAAAAAAACATTACTTATTTTAGTTAAGCAACTGTGGACTCGGTTGGTGGTTTGGTAGGTGAATAACATATTCAATAATAACAATTAAACATGATTGTCATTGTACTCTGATCATTCAATTAATATGATCTTCTCACTAGCGGAATCCAGGCATGTTTAATGGCACAGATGTTAAAATCAGTATGAAAGTTGTTTGTGAAATGATTCTTCCACAAGTAAAACTGTAGGCAGAAACTATTCAACTATATTTTATAAATGATGATGTTTGAACTATAATACTGTCTAATGGTACAAGTTTTTTGTTCCTTTGTTTTGTAGTTCAGCAAGTCAAAGGCTATCTCATTCATTAGTATAAATATTAATATTATGTTGTTGTAGTATGGGGATATTCTCCATAAATATTCTATGCATCTGTATTTTCTACCAACCAATATAATTTTAATATAATATACTAGCTGACCCCAGCAACCTTTGTTTTGCCATATAAATTACTATTTTAGAACTATTTTGATAAACATAAAAATTTTATTTAGAACTTTTAGAGGGGAATAATATCGTAATATAAGATTTTTGAGTAACTTTTACTGTTTACTTAATGTATGCAAGCAAAGCTCTAAATTTTCCATTTTCACAATATTTTTTTATGTTGCTCCTCTCTATATTATCTTAGCGTGATGTTATATAGCCTATAGCCTTCTTCCATAAATTGACTGTCTTACAATAAAAGATTTTTTTAAATCACTTCAGAAGTTCCTGCATTAGCGCGTTCAAACAAACAATCAATCGCTAAAAGAAATAAACTCTTCAGTATTATATTATTAGTATGACTAATACTATATATCTTTAAGTAGTCTACATTAGTCATGTTATACTCATTACTTTAACAATGTTATCAATCACTATTTAACCACAGGATGACATCGTTATACCGAAATAAATTTGACTCGGAAGATAATTACAGGGCAACAACTATAAATGTAGCTGAAAAGAATGTTTGACACAGCAAAACCTGTTTCATATTACATTTAGTTTTGGGCCATAAAACTAATCCACTAATTGATACCAACATATGATAGTATAATACCTAATAGCTATATCTATTTGATAGATGTCTGTATCTATGACCTCAAATAGAATTATTTAGATTATGTTATAAAATTGTTAAAGATAATGATCATATTACTATCTTTGTAATATAAAAGAAATAATAAAATTCACTTACAGTCTTGAATCCTGTTATTTTGGCCAAATTTTCTTGAATCACAGATCCATCATCACGCTCATCCAACTCATACACTTTGATGGGTTGTTTTACCTTGCCGAAAACCTGGAAAATCAATAATGAAATAGTTATTATAAGCTAAGAATTTAGAAAGAAAAATAAGGTATCTTCACTAAGATTACATAGACATGGTTAAAAAATACAAAAAGGTAAATTATAAGCAATCAGAAAAAAATACATACATAAAAAGGCTATCATCCAAATCATGACCATAATACTTAAACTAATGAGTAATCGCAGAAATATTTGTTTAACCAATATTATGAAACATTACTCACATCCTTAGCTAACTTGCAGTAGGGACAGTACGATTTGGAAAAAACCACCACCTTCTCTTGAGAAATAGCGTCTTTAATAAACTGTTGAATTTCCACTGAATTTGCCATTGCGGATGCTCGACTAGCTCTGCTGGTTAATGATCCCATGAAATGATTCAAATTTTGTAAAAAAAATTGCCTTATACTGACATTTGTTTGTAAG
>DWJN01001654.1:0-17292 GCA_018248895.1 Carystus phorcus
CTGATTTCCTAAGACAACATTAAGATTTCTGTAAATTAATTAATTTCCAAATATAAAAATCGTTTCACTTATATTGGGTATAGATTGTGTAAGTTTGTGTATTTATAAATATAGTCCCAAGGAATGAAACGAGGGTGTAGCGAAAATCAATAGCTCTGAAGCAAGGAACTTGAAAACTCACGTTTGGATCCTTTTTACCGGCTTATACAAAGATGTTAAAGTGAATTTGGAGTAAGCCTTCTTTGGCAAAATAAAAGGTATGTATATTATTATGCAACACGAGATACAGATTAGTATGATAATATATTTGAGTGTACGTACTTTAATACTCGTAAATGCTATAACTTTACAGTTCATTATATAAATATAATATTGATATTAATATACTTCTTTAAAAATTATTTCAGTAAACGTTTTACGAATCCACTGAATTGGAAAAGATATTAATATTTTCCTTCATTATTTTAAATAGGTTAATAAAACGATCATTATTTTTAGGCATTTAGCTGACAAATAAGAAAAACGGCCGTTTGGATAGTATATAGTAAGTAAGTAAGTATATGTATATAGTAAGTGGTCTCCCATACTTTACCTATATAAGGTAGTAGCGAAAACAGTAAATAGTTATAAGTAGTTATAAACATTATACCCTCAACGGTGCTCCTAAAAAATTGACAAATTTATATTTTCATGAACTGTCATTGTATATTGTTATTATTGACCCGTGTCCCGGCTGACTAGTGTGACTAATATTCTTATTGTTGAATTTAATATCAAATGTTAATTATCCTATACGAATGATAGTAAAAAAGCTTATATTTCTCTGTGGATCTGATTTATAATTGTGTTCAGAAGGTAATTTAATTTCCCTAAGCACATATTGAAAAGAACATGAACGCAATTCCAAATAATACTTAAATTTTCTTTTTCTGAACAATACTCGTACTCTCTACAGCGACGAGATCGTAGTTACGTAAAATTTGCAATTTGATCTTGTACAAGCGAGTTAATTAACCTTCTGTCTACATTTTTGTATAGGTTAGTATTACATAGTTATATTAGAAATGAATAATAAATTATATATTTGTATAATAACGTATTTTTGCTATATTATGATTTGATTGACATTTTATTATTTTAAAGATTGTAAATTATCTTTATCACTAACCAGTTACCACAGCTTTATTTTTAGATTGAAACATCGTACACGGTACTCTTACTACTACGGTATTAGGGGATCCTATAGCGGGGCCAAAGTTATTATCAATGAAGTACCTAGTAAATCTGTTAATGTGATGAATTCTTGATATACATATGTTATTCATTTTCCCTCAGAATTGGCATACGAGTTTTGAGAGGAAGATATTTTATCATAATCTTTATAATAAAATTGTTTCAAATAAAACATTATAAATATATTGACGACCCGCTTGGCGTAATGTTTACCATGCCGGACCCCTGTTCGAAGGTTTCGATTCCCAGCGAGGCCGAAATTTGAATGATTTAAATCTCTATTCTAGGTCTGGGTGTGTGTGTAATTGTCTTACTGTATTTTCCATGGCACCCACGACACAGGGTAACCTAGTGTGGAGCTAGGAATTAGTGGCGTTATTTATTATTATTATACACATTTAGTGCAATGAAAAACGTATTACATAAAACTTTTTGCTCAAAAAGATACATAGTTTCCATGGTATATTTTTTTTATTGGACGACGCTTAACAATAACAGAAATAGCCATTCGTATCCCTATTGTATTTCCCGTGCCTACTGGACTTAAAATATTGTATAAACAACAGCGATAAGAAAAAATATTTTCGATCCAAAATACATCCGAGAAAATCTATTACAATTTTATTAGTATCATATCAACTTTCCGCGGTATTTCCATTTAGTATTTCGAGTATTAACGGTTCTGGTAACGCAATTAGTACATTTTCGTAGTTTGTGTAATTAATATAAGCAACAAATTTTGTATTAAGTACTTACCTTGACTGATGGTCACTGAGATATCCTTGATCACGGTCACGTACTCTGTCCCTGTTGACAACAATCTAATATTAATCCTGTATTTGTGCTTTGTAAGATAACGGTCTTAATTTCTCAAAAATAAATCAAGTAATAATGAAATTGTTCCATAGCATTAATAAATTTACATTTTTGTTGATTCATGGTAAACAAAACTGTATACTTAATTATGAAACAATTTAATATTTACATAATTTTGTAACAAAGCTTATTTACTTCATTATGCATCGAACCGCGTTTATTTAAATTAGAAACTGTCAACGTACATGTTTCTCATTGTTCATGACTATACTCCACTACGCACTAAGTAAGAAGTTATATTTCTTTGACGTAAATCAAGAAAATATTTATATGACAAAAATAGCTTATTATAACAGCCGCCAAACGCCTTTATTTATTTCAATCACAATGTTCTGCCTTAAGAAATTTTAATATTCTTTTTGCCCGCGTGTAATTCTGGTACTTACAGATTGACAGGACATTATTACTGTAGTTGGATCTCCTTCAAACCTATGTAAAAAGATCTACACATAATGAGAAGTTTCATGACTTTTTGGGTCACTAATTCGTCAGGGTCTAATATCGTGCGTCATAGTATATGAGAAGTTGAAAAGAGATGAGAAGTTTTCCTCGTTAGTTCTTCATATCTGTTGCTCATTACCAAGCTAGCCGGCTACCTTAACAAGCTTTATGTATGTAATTGCACTATCTTTATTAACCTATAGATTTCGCGTTACGAATTCTGTTTCGTAGCTAAATGCGTAACATTAACAGACGTTAAACGAGCCTCGTAACAAGGTGAATGACTTTCAAAACTAATTACGCTTTATCAATAAGCAATGTCAATCGATTTAACGTAATAGGGACCTTGAATTTTATGTAACATAGAAATGTTATGGAGAATGTTCGATATTTTTAATGAGGAAACAACACAAATCAATCCAATTTCATAATAGTATTGTCTCGTTTTAATCTACAAGGACTTGACCGTAGACCCGACTCGCAACTGTCCCACTAGTAACCAACCCAACCCAATATAGGATACGGGTCTCTCGTAATCATTGAGGAGTTCTAAAGCATACTCCACCACACTGCTTCAGTGATGAAAGAGTCCAGTTTCGAGATTTTTTTGCCGCTCGGATGCTTTCGACAGGCCTTGTCGACTGCTATTTACGATAACAATCAAAACCGACGGAATAACGTGTCCTCTGAAGCACGGATCAAATTTTTTTTACTATTAGCGGTCCCGAATTAAGCTCCGATGGCGCTCGCAGTTGCTTAAATTTGTCGATCCTTTAATATCGACGCGTGTCGCCGGGCTATAAGCGTTTCAACTTAACTATATAATGTGACAGACATACGTTATAACCACTTACCATACTTACACATATTCGTAACGTTAAATAAATTTAGTTCTATTGATATCGCCACTCCGAGCTGCTCTGTTCATAATATACCATTGTGTTTTGTATAAAGATTACCTGCGAGTACGAAGAACCCATTTTCGCTTAAAACAAAATCCTTTAGAAAAAAACAGACCTGGTATTGTGATCACTCAGATAGCCGCGCTCTCGATCCCTCTCCCGCTCCCTCATAAGTTCATTGCGGTCGCTAAAACAATAGATACAGTGGAAATTTTAATCACGGTTTATATAAACAAACAAAGAACACGCTCTACTTTGTATGTTTGGATATTATTTCGAAACAGAAAACGTGTTTGACGAGATTTGATGGGATTGTAGCTTTTGCAGCGCTATTCTCTTATTTCACTGCCTCGTTTTCGGGGCAGACAGCGGTGATTTATTATTATGTGTACACTACGTTCATTACCAATGTGCGAAGTGTGCAGTAGAAATATTGGTTATAAGTTCTCGTCAAATTTTATGAACATGATTCATTTAGTCAATTCTAGGTCTGACAAACTGATAAGTGTGCTAAGGAGCTTACGCCATTTCTTCTCCTGAAAGTTGAAGTAACTTTCCAAAACGGTCGTAGAAGAAAATATGATTTGAATTAATCTACATGTTTGAATGATTTTGAAGTTGAATGTACGAAAGTATTAGTCTATTGCGAATGTATCACGTAAGTTGTACGTTTATATGTTACCGGTGACCTATAAATGTCCATTCGATTCAAAATATTATTTTATCTATATTTAGAATGGATCTTCAGAGGGGTGCCTTTGGTTTAGATCAATTAAAGAAACTGGTGCCGACTTCCTAAACAATATCCCTCATGAAGTTATTTTATCCTTTTGAAGGCGGTTTTACTTTTTTGTCAAAAGATTTTTTCTTACTTCTTAGTTTAACGTTTTAGTGGTTCTTCCTTTTGTTACGCTAGTGTTATGTTATGTTATGTTATATAGTTATGTAGTCGTTTTGTTAATGGACAATAGAAAAAAACCGCCTTGTGAAATAACTCAAATCTGCTCCTCAGATGTTGTTGGAGACATTAAATTTATCTGTGTATATTTGTTATTTATCATCTATGCAGTCTGTGTTACCTACATATCTTCCTTTGTCTATGTACTGTTCCTTTCTCTTCCCTATTAAACCTCCGCACCGAACGCATACAAGTTTTTATTTGCCACCGAATTACCTGATTTCTTCAGATGTCGCTCAAATTAATATAGAATTCAAATAAAATAAAAAAACATCCAAATCGGTACACCAAGTCAAAAGTTATTACTTTACCGCACCGTATTGTATTGATGTACACACAAAAGACTACAGATGAAATGAGAACCTGCTCCGTTTTATGAAGTCTGTTAAAATACGCGTGGTTGTTTAAACATTCGTATGTTTTTCGGTTAAAACGAAAATAAACTGTTCTGTGGTATTTATAAATGCGTAGAACACCCACAACAAAAAACGAGAAACGTGGGCAGTTATTAGATAATTATATTTGACGACCTACGCCGCTGAGGCGAGTATTACGAGCACATATAAATAAAATAAGAAATAGTATTGATACCGAGTAATACGTAAATAGTTATTTATATTATTGACAACAACAGAGCCTAGTGAGTGACTCTTTCTGTGAAGATAGAGGCCCTGGGTTCGACTCCCAGCCTTGAGACAGATTGATGTCAGATACAGGTAGATGTAGGTAAATAGGTTTTTAAAAGTTTTTTTTTTATGAAAAATTAATTATTGTCATTTGGAAGTTCTTTCTTTTATGTTACCCGAAGTTTGATATAATATACACGAATATTATTTAAGTAAAAATTGTCTCTATTGTCAATCTAGTTTATTTAAAATATTTTAATATACATTTACTGGTTAATATTATATTTATAAAATTTCACACATAGACACAGAAACTAGACTAGACACATAAAATTAAATATCATTATCTTATAATAAAATTTCCATGTCACAATGTTAGTTACCGTACTCCTCCGAAACGGCTTGACCGATTTTTACCAAATTTTATATGCGTATTCAGTAGGTTTGAGAATCGGCTACTATCTATTTTCCATACCTCTAAGTGATAAGGGTTGTTCACCCTTAAATTTTTTTTTTATGTTTTTGACAAACATTTTTTTTATGATACAGCATTCCAAAATATATACAAATCTAAATTTTTACTATTCTACAATCAACTTCTATTTTTTAATAGTAATTTTTTTCTGCACTATAAATTCCCTACAAATACCTAAGTTATATGGCAAGACATCGTTTGCTGGGTCAGCTAGTTATAAGGTACTGAAAGGATTTTACTTTCCGAATATACCCGTATGTGCGTGTATGAAACCAGATCATAATTTATAATATTATTAATATCTCTTTGCAATCTTCTTACATCTCTATACATCAAATTTTGATAAATTGCATGAAAATATATTCCATAACATAGCAAACTGACCGTAACTATAATACGAATAACATTAAGTGATTTATAGGAAATACTCTGCATTACGAATAACATGGAAAGAGGAACGGATTTTGCTAACAACACGGGATTTATCGTACCTAAGTCGGGTTGTATCTAAGTAACTTTGTGAAATATGACAAAAGATGACTCGCTTTGCTCGAAAATCTCAACGTTTAATTGCCTACTTTTTATGTAAATGTAATACCGAAAAGCAAAGCCACGACTATTTAACGCGAGTTATTATCGCCCTTGTACGTGACGAACCCGAAAGACATCCGGTAGAATTACTGATCGAAAAGAATGGGACTCCTTATCTCTGGCTGTTTGATATTGCGACCGAAATTAACAACGTATAAGAATATTTTACGATCAATTTTAAAAGGGAAATTATAGTCATGCAATAAGAAAAGTCTTCCCCACGCATCGTTCATTTGGAGCGACAGTGACATAACTGCGAAAAATGCAAAGCTGACTTAAAAAATCATCCCCATATAGTCACGTTAGGATTAAAAATAAAATAAATATAATATATTGTATATATGTAATGTTCATTAGCTGTAAGAACAGTTAAGAATCTTCATTAGTGTTCCTAAAAAATCTTAAATATGGCGTAGTGTGAAATTAGCATTTTGCACTTATGTCACTGTCGCTCCAAATGAGCGACATGTCTTTTTAGCGCCTGTCGCACTCTCTGCGTGTACAAGCTCTTGCTAGCTCTTTATATTACAGTAGAAGAAATGATAGACCGGTTTGTATGATTCTAAGTAGACTGTATTTATGTAAGTATACTTCATGAACTTGATGGTAAGCGATAACGTGATAAACGTGAGCATTGGCGACCCTTGCTGGCGGATGATGAACGCGAACGATAAAGAAGCCTGGAAATAAAATGCCGTATCCAGCTCCGCAAAGACTAGTGAAGTATTTGTGTATTTATTAGTCCAAAAGATGTGCTGAGGAGTTTCTTTCGCCGTTTTTTCTCCTCGATGTAAAAGCACCTTTCCAAAACTGTGGTAGAATCAAAATAAATGACGTGCATAAGTGTATTGAAATAATACCTACATGAATAAATGATTTTGAATTTGAATTTGAACTTGAATTTGAATTTGACGCTGCGCTGCCCCTCCACCAAACCTCACCCCGTCCAATCACATCTGGAAAGAGCTCCCTACACATCCTCGAATCGCTTACTTGTGCTTCGCTTCACAGCGTAGTTACATATCCTCGCGTCGCTCAGCAATCTATTACATCTGTGGTAGAAATACTCACGTCATTTTACAGTTTCGCTACGCATCCTCTCACCGCTTAGCTACCTCATCCCTGCCGCCGTATTAACAGCACTAACTATACTGTATTGGTGCTGTAATATTCCCTCAATCGAGTTCCAGTATCTAAATCGTTTTAGCCATATTAGGGCGGCCTAAAATATAAACCACAATATAAGATCAGATTGCCTTAAGAAGCCACAGAAGCGGACCTGATTGATAGAGGTTCGCGTACTATCAGACCTCTTTAGTGGTGAGTACAGACCGTGCTCACTAGTGGGCCATTAATGGGTTGAAGGCATCTTTTCATGTAGTCCACCTGGCTGGCTACCACCCTCCCAAACTGAAGCCTCAGCTCTCAAGCACTCAAACCTGAACTTGAAAGCCATTTTGTTTCTTCCCTTGTTTCTTGGCCGACAACATATCGATGATGCCGTTTGTACTGCTGGAGTCCATGGAAGGTAGCGACCACTTACCATCACGTAGCATTACTCGTTTGTCGATGATTACTATAAATATTATTCACGTTAAAGAAACATTGAAGGCGTTATTTCCATAACGAATTGGGTAAAAGCTTAAAGCGAGAGAATCCATCATTTTCAGTAATCGATTGTGCTAGGAGGAGCGAATAATTTGAGCTTAGAAAATGTATCAGCGTTTACCT
This sequence comes from Carystus phorcus, assembly GCA_018248895.1. NCBI lineage: Eukaryota > Metazoa > Arthropoda > Insecta > Lepidoptera > Hesperiidae > Carystus > Carystus phorcus. Next base: position 7,834 of record DWJN01001654.1, read on the forward strand.
TCGCCGAGTTCATGTATTGCTGAAATAATATGATATAGTACAGCAATATCTTTACTAAGAACAAAATTGTAACGGAGTCAAATCTGTACATTGGATATTTTTTGTACATTTTATCTTATTGTTATCGATTCATTGTTAATTATAAAAATTAAGATCAAAATACATACCTTAGCGATGCAATTTGTTGTCCAATACTCGGTCATAATATGTGACCCAGACAGGTGGCATTAGTGTTGCCATTTTTAAAAATGTATAGCTAAAAAAAGCACTACGTACTCTTTGGTAGCGCGTACTCTTTGGTTGCTTTACCCTATAAATAAAACTTGTTTTGGGAATTCTGTTGCGTGTTCTAACATCACGCATTAAGTGAATATATTTTGATGATACTTGGCACATATTTAGCTTATGTCCCGGGGTTGTAGATATCAAAAGAAATCTGTTCTCGCAGAATAGTAAATACAAGTTATTGAAAATCGATTAAGGGATCAGTAATTAAGGTTTTAGCATAATAATATATGGTATACTCGTATGTAAAAATCAATGTTTGTTTGTTAATTGATTAGTTTGTGTGTTTGTTTATTTTTCCTTTATGAAATGTTAGGAGAGCACTGATATCCTTAGTAAATATGTTCAGGGTTCTCTGAAAAAAGTTTTGGTGCCAAATTTATATCGACAGGACACGTGACCGATATGTTATTGTCTCCCTATAATTATATCCAACAGCACAAAATCAAAATTATTGTGTTCTTATATAGGCTGACTGTTTAAATTACAGCTAGCATGTGAATAAATATGCTTCTAATTTATGGAGTGACATAAAAAATTACATTAATTCTTGCGGTAAACCTAATATTTGTATGATAACTTAGATAAATGATTTACACTTCCTGATTGAAAAATACATACATTGTTTTACCGAAGCAAAGCGAGGGCGGTTCCTAGTTATAACATAAGAAATATGGAACAAAAATACTTATTTTTCAAAGTAGCTCAAGTCTCTGCGGTAATCCATTATTATCGTATAAGGCCACACATATCGGTGATGCTAATATATCTTCTTTATGTAAATACTCGCGACCGCCCTCGCTTCACTTTGATATAACTCTGTGTACATTACAATACAAAGATCGATTTTAAATTTATCATTATTTCATTCGTGTTATATTACGCGTGTCGTGTAACCCGTAGTCCTAGGTGAGCGACATGAGGCGACGCGACGCGATGTAATACGACACAATACGACCATATTAGCAATGACACTGATTAAGACGACAACGCAGGACACGAATGCACGTCACGACTATTTGACATTTTCGCGTCGCATTGTCGCATTTGTCGTTCATCTAGAACAACGGGTAAGCTTGAGTCATTTTGGAGTGAAAGCATAACAAACAAACTTACTCACATTTATAATAATAAGAATTATCGACAAAGATATACCTATCAAAATAATCATTACACACATTGCTATCGCATATATTGGTTTGCACGCAACGCATGTTGGTTCAAACCGCGTCGCATTGTCGCGTTTGTCGTTCATCTAGGACAACGGGTCATTGCTAATATGGTCGTATTGTGTCGCATTACATCGCGTAGCGTCGCCTCATGTCGCCTAGGACAACATGTCACCTAGGACGACGGGTAAGAATGAGACCACTCGAATTTATTCGTCAACAAATAATACGTTGCGGTTGTTTTGAGTATGCGGTTTTGTTTAATAAAACTTTAAAACTTGATTTAGACGCACGCTCAAGATTAATTACGAACGTCTGAGATGCTATCTCGTTAATTATAACGGGGTTGTTAGAATATTAATTTCAATCTTGAGTATTCCCTAGCACTATTTATAATGATCTCTGAATGAAGAACACGGCCTTTAAAAGTGAGGCTTACAAATCTTAGGTCCTTCTCATTAACGATTCATATTTGATTTTATTTTTGATTTTAATCAAATCAAATCATTTATTTCAAATAGGTTTTTACAAACACTTTTGGAAAGTCAACTATGCCATCGCTTCAATAAAGGCCTACGATACAATCATGTTATTGATTAATTATCAAATTAACTTTGGAATTGTGTTTTCTATGAGGTAACTCCTATTTAGAATGGAATACTTCTACATTTTTCTGCTTCTTCTTCTTCTTAATGTGCCTCTTCAAGGTTGGCAGTCAGCTCCACATACTTTGTTGATCTTTGGCGAGGTTGAAAAGTTCACCGGCACTTGTAATTCCTGTCCACTCTCGTATGTTACGCAACTACACTTCTTCCTACCTCCAACTGCCCTTTTGTCTGCTACGTTACCCATCATTATCAGTTGCGTAAGTGCGTATCTTTCATGCTTAAGCAGGTGACCCATTTCTCGGCTTGTAAGAAAACTGCATAAAATTGGTCACAGATCCTGTTGCTACACTGAGGAATATACTAAGGAACTCTGTATAAGATCTTTTCAGGACCAACGTCATGTTGATCATCTACAATCAGGTCAGGCGTTCATTGTTTGTCGTTAAACCACAAATCATTTGAATGAAGTTTAATTAATTTGGTATCGCTATTTAATTTATTTACATGTTATATTCCAAAAAAATGTTGAATACAGATTCAACTATGTACGGAGATTTTTTTTAATAAAAAAACTGCTCTCAATTCTAATAGTGTCACCGTTTTAATGAAAAAGTATATTGAATATTTTTTTACTTCATTTATTGTTTAATTTCTTAATGTTTGATGTTATAAATAAAACAACCTTAACGACATACCGTTTAATTGTAAAAACATTTTATTTACGTATATGCACTATATATTTGTACAAATATGAAGGATAACTTGACGGCGCTTTGACAAATTCAACGTCAAGAGTGACAAGTGGATGTCAAAGGCACTCCTAGCGGGGCGGCCATCTTGAAAGGACACTTTAATTCTATACAGCGCCAATGCACCACCTCTATGGCATTTCGCTGTGCATCTTGACAATTTAAATATATTTTTATTTTAGCTTCTTTCGGTACTTAAATTTATTATCACCCTGTTAACAATCATACTTTGTGAGAATTTGAATAATCTAAGGAATTATGCATTTGACGTAATCTATAATATTAATACAAGCAGAAAAGTATTCCCTTTCGTCTACAAACTATTTGTTGAAACCTTTCTCTCCAAAATATAATAATTATTACTAATAACATCAAATATTATCTTAAAGCGCTTTGCTACGTAGCTCCAAGTGTCTGCACACTAATATATTCAACGAAACGGTCCCTTACGTATCGTTTTATAATGGTATTCTCAACATTTCCCCTAACACGTTGCCAAACCGCTCTTGATATGTGGCTAGAACAGCATTTACGACCAATTACAAACATCCGCTCGATATGAGTTTAGTGCATTGAAATTTATTCAGCGCTTAATATTTCATAGCTTAGCGGAGTCAGCGCTAGATTTTGCTCGTTAACCGTTAATTTTCCATTTAGGCCATCTGTTGGGTTTACTTTACTGCAACCATTGTTAGCGGAGCCTTATCGCTGTTTATAAGCTGACGAGCTGCATGTCAACTGTAAATCATTTTAATGTAGCAGACAACTGGCTATTGTGTAGTTAGGAGTTAGGACTATTCGTGAAGGGAAACTTCGCATGATCATAAAATGACAATGTTTGTTATATTTCATGTCCGATCACATCACTATTAATATAACTAATGATGTGGAATCATTATATATTATTGTTTATTGCTTTTTAGTTTGGTATTAGTTATCAGGTTAGTATTAGTCTACTTAGTAACTATTCTTGTTCATTGTTGCAAAGTAGACTAATACTAACTTAATAACAGTGGATCCCGCAACGTAACGCCTGATACTATTAACTATATTGTTATTAGTTATTAAATTAATTAATAAATAGGAATATTTCTTCTCTTTTCTAATTTTCCGTCAATACGCTGCCCGTAATCAACGGAGGTGTGATTCCTAGTTATTGCTCTTAGCATTAAGCTCTCCTTTGGACCCAATTTAACCATTTCATATAGGTATTTATAAATACACTTACGAACGCCAAACATTTAGCATTTACAATTTCAAAACGGTACATTATGTTTTAAGGGTCATTGAAGCATAAAACATTGCTGATATTATTGTCTTTTTGTTAGACTCACACTACTAGAGGCCCATTTTAACTACAGATTTAACTTCATAACTGGATATGTAATATTCGTTCTTGACAACAACTTAATGAGCCAATCAAATCAAATTATTTTTTCAAAGTAGTTTTTTGCAAACACTTTTCGAAAGTCTACTACGCCATTGTGTCAACAAAGCTCTAAGATGAGTGGCCCTGGTAGAAAAAGCGACAAGAAACTGCCACGGAGCCTTTTTTTCGACTCCGTTACAGACAGCAATTAAATATTACTAGTTATATCAAACTCATGCCAAAGCATTCCTGTCATTCAAATATGCTTTTTAGGATGGTCAAAAAATTTTGGATTAGCTCATGACACTATCGTTTTGAGTACAAAGACGAGCTTAATATGATAATAATTAATAATTCAAGATCAACTAATGAGAAACATTAAGGACCTTATTCTATCGTCACAAAATTAACAGATGTTTTATCGCATAGCAAAAAAATGTAAGCAGAAAAAACGCGTATTTACCGATCGTTTAAAAAACCATTCTAATCTCATTCAAATAGAGTTTTGTTTCATTCACACGACTGTTTATACTTTTTGATCTCGCCTGAATGACGACAGCCGATCTACTTATGTCAGCGTATAATATATACCCCGTTTACATACTGTTCAATGCTCGTTGCTCCCAGCAGTATATACGAGTGTTTGCTCCATTCACAGCGATTGGGCAGGACGTTTATAGGTCAGAATTTATGCGCTTTTCCAACTATTTGAAACGTTACATTTCTGTAACTGATTTTTGTTCTGATTGGAAATGTTTTAGGAACAAAGTTCTTCATATAATATGAGGATGCCAGAAAAACATAAGTGTTCAACCGGTAATGGTTTTGTGAATTAACCACAAAAACCACAAAATACGCCGAATTATAATTTCCGAAGGCAATTAATACATTGTTAGGGTTAACTCAAAAACAAATTTTGCTCAAATTTAGATAGGACTATGACAAACATCAGTTTTCGAATTTAAAAATAATCATATAATCGGTTCACTCAGTAAAAGGTACAATATTAGTACAACCGATTTGTTATAATTATAAATCCATAACACGTTGTGTAAAATTAGGCGACGAATTATGCGTCATAATTTTCAATACCTATGTACCTATGATAAACTTGATTTTATGAGCGCGAAAATCAACACTAATATACGGGCCTTTTTTATTGCCTTCATTAATGGCTCACTGAGTCACCTTCGATAATGAGCACGGGTCTCTCCACATCACTGAACAAATCTAGAACATACTCCACCACGCTGCTCCACTGCGGATTGGCAGAGAGGTTAGTGACCAACCCAAGTGTCGGTTGTTTTTAAGCCACCTGAATTGTCTGACATGGCTTGACGACTATAATTTACAATAACAATAATAACAACTCCATATCAAAACTAAAACCATTATATTTCATAGTTTTCCACGTGTTCAGATTGGAGTATGTGAGACTCAGCGTCTAATATAAATTATCGACTCCACGAGTTGCTGTGGAGGTGACCTATTGCTTTACAACACAAATTGGCTATTAAGCCCGCCGGCCGCTGACATTAAACTGGCTTAGCCCAACTATTCACTTGCAAATGCTCGTAGGAAGAATGAATTCTTTTCAATTGCGACAACCTATATCTAGCTATCTCGGTTTTAAATAAATTAAGTAAACAACGATTTTTTTGATCATAAATATAGCATAGACTACATTCATCTTTACTTTTTTATGTTTTGTTACAATTCAACTGGTTATTGTTACTTGAATTATAATTAAATTGGTTTGTGTTAAAATCACCCTAACATCTTAGTCTTAATACACAACTGCAATGGAAGCATTGGCTACAGTTTCGTCTAGCTCAGCCTACTTTGGTTTAAAGGAGAAATAAACATGGATTTTTACATATATTTAAATGGAATATAGTACTAACATGCCATACCATACCATATACCATTCAACACCTCTACGTGCCCAACGAACGTCATTACGTCATCAACAAAGATTACCAGATTGCTAAACTATGTAAGCGTGTTATAAAAATATTGCTGATGCCCCTAAATCCTGAAGCTAATACCTACAAATAGTCACGTAGGTAAAGATTCGCAAACCAAGCACCACCCGTGTGAGTGTTTTGGCAAAGTGCACTGAAACTGCAACAGCCGCGGCGCTTGTATTTTACTAGTATCTCCGTTACTAGCCATGGCACTAATGGCGAGTGCTCGTATCATATTTCGATAGTTGATCGAGCGAACAAAAATTTTGTACAGCGTTTTAGATAGTTTGCTAGCGCAGGTTCAGATAAGCCTTTTTGTCAACAGCTGGGTAATACGCGAACCGTATAAAGTTTTTTTGTTGCAAATAGCCAAAAGAGAAGCGGAGCGATTTGATGATTATAACATGGTTGTTGATGGACTTTAGTAACACCAAGAGCATCACCGATATAATGCCAGAAAGATGAGAAAAATAAGAAAAAAGAAATAAAAGAAATATTTTTAATACTTGAAATAAATGGATATCGTGGTATTTAATAATATACTCGTATTCATTAAAAGAAAAATGGTGGAAGAAGAAAAGGAAACAGGTACTAAATCTCAAGTTCCGGACAGGACATCCCCAAAAAGATAGTGAAAGGAGATAAAATAAAGATATATTTTAATGTCTGAAATAAAAGATAATCTTTAAGGTTAAAGTAAAAACACAATGGTTTTTTATTTGTGAAAGTAATCAAACTTGATTATAATAATCAAAACAGATTTGTAATGGTCTATAGGTGGATAATGAAGGACAAGATTTCTCATTACAACATAGTAGTTGTTTCTGACTACAAATCCGCAATGGAGCAGCGTGCTGGAGTATGCTTTAGACCTCAGTGATGACGAGACAAGTGCTCAGTGGGCCATTGTGTTGAAGGCAATTGTTTCTGATACTAAAACTAAGCTAGTAAAAAGGCATAGTTTCGTATACATACATTAACTAAAGGATGCCAATATACCGTACCCCAAGGTAAACATACAAGAGCCCACTTTACTTTAAAGTATGTTCAGTGAGAGCACTGAAGGCTCGTAAAGATGACTTAATACTGTGACATAGTTTCAGAGTACAGTTCACTTTTGGCAACTAAGTGATATGCTATAATAACGTTAAGTCATATACATCTACTAGTACATCCGGCGAACTTCGTATCACTTTGAAACATTTGTCTGTTTGACAGATAATATTGGTTATTGCGTTATGTTATATAGCCTATAACTTTCCTTAGTAAATGGACTATACAACACAAAAATAACTTTTCAATTAGAACTATTAGTTCTTGAGATTAGCGTGTTCAAACAAACTAAATCTTTATGTTTATAATATTATTGTAGATATATAGTGAAGATTTTAACGACCAGGTGTTATCCAAGGCTCCTGCAATACAAGGAACCCTAGTGCAGAGCTATGAGTGTGTGGTGTTATTTATTTATTTATATTATAAAAGATTCTGTACATAGAAGACATTTAAGAAAAATATAACATCAACCTATGCGGCATCAAACTATTCGTATTAGGTAACACAGTGTACAGTCAAGAGCAATGAAATGTATGCGTTGAAAAGTTTCAAATTAAATAAACATAATGCAATAGAAAAGGAAATAAACAAGCTTTATTTCAAAATTAACTAATTATCAGATTTTTCCATTTATAAACTCATCGGCCTTATTACAAAAAGTAGACTTGCTACAGTACCGGTTTAAACTTCTATTAGACCATGGACTAAACAAAAAAACTAAACTAAAATGAACCTTGGCTTAAAGTATAGTATTAAAGACAAGCCTATACTTGATAACCGTGTTTTAGACCTTATTTTGTAATAAAGCGGATGGTTTAGAAATATGTATACAAAATTTTGAAGAAAAATGATGATTACATAATTTTCAAAACAAAGCTTTATTACTTTAATTAGCTATTACTGTATAAACTGTTAACTTAAACATTTAATCGCTAATGACTGTACGTCTATAACAATACTATACAGTCAGTGACACAATATTTTAAAAATACTTAGTAGAGAGGACAAAGGTTGTTTACCAGAAGGCTCTCGTGCAGATCCGTCTGAATTGCTCTGTCAATAGACACGTCTGTGAGAGACAGATTAGTGTAGGGAGCGACTTGCAAACATGTTCATTATAGCAAAAAATACCTATATATATAATTATTCTGTTCTTGTATGTCACTGGACCTTCTAAATAGTTGAACTGATTTGATGACTTTTTTGTATATGTTTAAATAGATTCGAGAAAGATTTTCACAATTCCATAGAATCCTTATAAATGTTTTATTAATTATAAATGTTTATTATGTTGTTATTATGTGTTGTTTTATTAATTATAAGTTAATGCTTGACCACAGTCCCATCTGATGATAAGCGGTGATGTAAATATGTGTGTTTGTTTGTTACGCTTTCACGCCAAAACTACTCAACCGATTATCATGAAATTTTGTTCACATATCTTAGAGGTATTAATTTGAAGTTTTCAGCGATCCATACTAGTATAATGTTCCGAATAGTTCCGTAAGCAGTACTGCTAATACTAGTAACCCTAATTATTTGTATTTGGATAGCCTAGAATACTAACCTCGATCTTAGACAGACTTAAGAGGCGCCAGAATCTCTTTGCTTGTTGGTTGGGATTCGTGTAAAGATTACATTACGAAAGGTATCTTGTAATCTTTCCGTTAAACCTGCTTGGCTAGCTGCCATCCTCTTATTTGAGTCAGCCAAACGACTCGTGTTACGACTGGGTATTTGAGACCTTGTACTTTTGTCTTTATTCTTTCTTGGCTAGCAAGAATCAGTACGTTTTTTAATCTGACCAGTGACCATTATATGACATCTACTCGTTTGATAAGTTACATGAAAAACGTGTGATTCTTTGGCATCAGCGCATTAATGGCCCAGTACAGGGCACGGGTCTCTCCTGATTGAGGAGCGTTGAAGAAAACTGCATCATGCTACCCCAATACGAGTTACTCCAATGGAGGGATTACTGGCCAACCACGTGTCGTATTCGTGCCGCCCAAAAGCCTCCGATGTGGCTTAACAACAGCTTTCTACTATAACAGCCTGGACTGCCGGCCTAACGTGCCCTCTGAAGCACAGAAACACTCAAGAAATGTTAACCACGAGCAGTCACTCGTACCGACCACGCCCGCAGTAACTCGACCGGACTTAGGATCGACGCGCGTAACCTAGTCCATTGAAAAGTTACATTTAGGGTTGCGTTTTTTAGAGGACGCAATTTTATTTTTTTGAAGTATAGGGGGG
>DWJN01001655.1:0-17287 GCA_018248895.1 Carystus phorcus
CTACCTATTTTTTCAAATACCGACCCCTAAAAAGCTGTAATAGGGGATGAAAGTAAAAGATCTAAACCACTTAACTGCGTGTATACGCGGGAAAAACTTTGTGACACACTGATTTTCACGCGGGGGAAGCCGCGGGCACAGCTAGTAGGACATAATATATTTGTATATATACACCCCTATATATATCAGTATAACGTATACGTAATATTTGTAGAGCATCAAAATAAGGTAATTTATAACTTTTATAGGTACATTCAAGTTTCTCAAATGAAAGTGTACCTATAAATGCCATTTATGCTATTTGCACTTTATAATAATGGTGATTTCGATGTAAAGTTAAGTTCTACCTTAAGTAGAACATTACATACATACGTTAAAAATGTTATAGGGCTCTCGTGTAATGTTTTCTATCAATAGTTAGGAGGATTCGCATTTATTTATCAACTTAGCTTAACGATTAACTCAGCATTCCAATAGTTATTTTTATTATCATAAGGGAATACGAGATAGTGAAGTGATCTCTTTTTTCTTCAGAACGTAATACCATTCAGAAAAAAAACTATAATTTTAGGGTTCTCTATATTTTGTTTTTTTTATTTATTGTCAAATTAAACATTAATTATCGTCATATAAGTAACTGTCCCCGGCGGCGTGGCGGTGTGCGGTTCTACACAATATGAAACCATCAAATTAAAAGAAAGGCCAACATAAAAAACAAGACACTCGTCTTGATCCTGTTTACTGAAGTGCTATACGTACTGGTAGATGTTGTCCGATCGCTTAGTTGGAAATAAGCATTTTCGACTGTAACTCATCTAAGTACCATCTGTCCGATAGATTTAATTTGGTACCAAAATCTGCATAAATTTGTGAACAAAGTTTTTAGAGATATCATTGCTCTATCTCCTACCATTTCAGAGTCAATAAATGACGAATAAACAAACAAAGTTTGATTTATATATTATATACACTAGCAGACCCGACCACGTGTTGCTGTAACTTAGGTTTACATCCTCAATTTAGCCGACTAATCACCTTACACTGCCATTTTTTACAATCATAGGGAACTAATCTTTTGTGAGATATTAAACAAAATAATTTGCAATATAATAATATAGCGACTATAAACTGAGGTAAGCTATCATGTCTTTCAAGTTGGATCAATTGGACACGGTGTACTAAATTGGATTAAAATCAGTAAAGTTGTTTAGGAGTGCATCGCGGACAAACACCGTGATACGTAATTTATATATATTAAGAAGAAAGATCTAAGATGTCATATAGGTGTAATTGTTACTTCTTCAGGCCTAGTAACTACGATAAGTCACCGTGCATTAACATCGTCGTAAGGTTCAGGAGAATCGGACCAGGCCAAGTTCAGTGGGTGACCTCACATACAATACGTACACACTCGTACACTCATGTTTTTGTTTATGCACTATTTGGCAGGACTTGACTTACAATAGAGCTGCTATCCTTAGCCTTGCCTTTGTTTACAGCTAACCGACAACAGTCCGGCGATGCGATGCGTGTGTCTGGTGGCATGCACACGTTTCAAAGATTCTTCCGCGAACCACGTTCGATGTTCGAGTGCCGCCCGCCAATATTGAAGCGGCAGCCGGCAGCTGAGGTACTATGTTATTGTATACGTGTACCTCCGTGGTTTCATGTAATTATATGCAATACTGAGCTGATCGAGCGTCGCGTCGTTCCCAACTAAAGAGCACTAAACTGTTACGGTTATCTGTGAGCTGGCCACGTTGTGGTGTAGTTTTACGATGGTGCAAATAACTCCACTAGATCAATGCTTATAAAGTAAAAACTGAACGTTAATTTACTATTGAGTTAAGAAAATTCGTATTTTAAAAGTTTCTATTTAACTTGCAATTTATGTATGTATGTTTGTTCGGGTGGTATCTTGCGATGAATTTTGAAGGAGATATCGATTGAAGATTTTATATAAAACAATATTAATATTCTTAATGAGAAATGATAAAGATCTTGAACGATAAAATGTGTAATAATGTTATAAGTTTGAGGGCGCTATGAAAAATTAAAAGATCAAGAGTGACAGAAGGTTGTCAAAATCACTGTAGGAGCGCTGAGTAGAGGCAGCGCACCACGTCTACGGCGAATCGCTGAGCATATTAATGTAACCGAAGTGGATTTTTTATAGTTCTGTGCTACAATATTGTTCCTCTCTAAAACTTTAAAGTCTAAAGGTTCTGCAAAAGTCCGCGGCAGCGTAATGTCTAGCTTCTAAGTTTAACCCACTATAACCATCTTTATGGTTATCAAAATAGTTCTAGAATAATCATTTATATAGCAAAACAAGCAAACAGCAACAAACAGCAAAACAATAACAGCTAGTACTAAATAAAAGGACAACAGTTATTCGGAATACAATTAGACTGGCTGGTCATCTGGTGTAATTATTACACATGGGAAAAAAGATTGCTGTAGTAAATAAAAGTTTTGGTAACGGATAAAAGTATTTATATAGAAAAAGCTTAGAAGGGGTATATATTAAATCCAAACCCAAAAAAAATGGTGTATAAAAAACTAACGCTGCCTTATAGGTACAATACTTGGCACGTTACAAAATGTACACAATAATTACAAAATAGCAATATTACGTATGTATTGTGCAATCCGTACATGTACTCGTATTGGTACCGCTATGCCAGTGATAGATGTTTCAAAGTTTTACAATTTACAAGGTCAAGGTTTTAAATTCAAAAAGTGAATGTGTAATGAAAGTCGACATTTGACCTCACTACCAAAAAACGAAATGGTGCGCGTTCGCTGCCGTAGCCGTTGGCTAGGTGGGTGCAGTATGATTTACCTGCACCATTTATTTATATATTACTTTATAGGTAATAGATATTTATGTATATTAAATTTTATTTTGTCGCCCCTGGACAGTGGATACCACCAACACAAAAGTCACCGTTCTTTCTCGGTCACGAATAAAGAAACAAATAATATCTCAAGTTTGACAGACTCGGAAAGTTAAAAATATTGTTGATAATATAATCCGTATCCTACCGCCGAGCAATACTTATTTAATTGCCACAATGATACACGAGAGAGTACATAATATTACAGACAGTTATACTGTACGGCTCTTTAACATAATATAAATTAGTCAAAAGACTGAATTTATAATTATAAATGATTAACGATGAGCAGATCAAACGAAGCGAAGAAGCGAAGGCTATCGGAAAGACCTGGAGTGAAATAAAGCACGAAGCGTCCCGTGGCCGCCCTCTGCCCCACCTAGGGACCACCTAGGGATCCATGAACAAAAGTAATGATTACATCCCAATATTCGCTATTAATAATAAAATTATATGAAACGTCGGCGCGTCCAAACGTCCGTTAGTCTTTTCAAGGCTGGTTCACAGCAACCAATTAATGAATAATTCATGATTACAGCAATACGTATACGTATCGCATAACTGATATCAATATTCATTGTACATGGCTAATTACAAAGCCGTGATCAGTTCTAATATTATGTACTGTATAACTGAACCGATTGTTGAGGGCTGCTGTGTGCCGGGTGCCGGACGCCGGGTGCCGGACGCACGGATGACGGATGCGCGGCGGCCGTACTATAGGTATAAGGCTTTCGTCGTGTGGTTGGCATAATATGCTGTTGTAATGTTTGGTAAAACGAAAACGATCCTTTTATTTAGTTAGATCCTTGAATAATTCTCAACCAAGGCTGGCTTCATATATCTTACCGTATCTGTTCGTAACCAATTCGATTTTATTGAGCAAAAGAATTATCGAATTTCGCTCGACACTCCTTGACTGGTTGCTGCGCTGGGAACAGTTTCCTCACAGGTAAAACCTTCCCCCCGGCCGACAGGTACATGCACGTCAATGTTCATTCGACAAACCTAATTAACAATATATGCATACAGTGTTAATTCCCTAAATTTAGAAACGTACTTCCACATTCGAAGCGACGACACGATGTCGTGTGCTATTTTCCGTGATTGTGTTCTTCTATCGCCATACCGATTTTATGCCAGTCTATTTATTCCCAACGGCAAATATTTTGAACAATACAGGAAAACATTGGTATTATGTACACGATGTACTGTAAAACGCAAGTTGTTTTTGGCAAGATAACACAATTATATTTATTTATTTATTTACCTACACACCTATAGCATTACACACCGTTCATAATATACATAAATAAGTGTTATACTAAGTGGTATACAAAACATATGCGCATGCCAATTACAGGTGTTAACAACATTCGCTACAGACTATAACTTTATTACAGTTGTTAGAGTTTAGGTTTATACAAAGCAAGATTTAAACCAAAAGTATGTATAAGTTAAATTTTGTTGAATGCTGAATTATTTTGTCTTAAAGAGATAATATTGTTTCGTGGAATATATCAAAATCCTTTGATTTTATATAGTCGATTATATTCAGCGCAAATTCTTGAAATCGGGGAATGTTTAAAGACATTTGTTCTACATTTATTTATTATAATTCAAACCTAATCTAACATTACAGTCCGTAAACCAATTCATGAAGGAATATGGAAAGGTTTAGTGACATCGTGTTGAGGATACCGGGACGGAACCTTGCGTCGTACTTCACCAAGCAAACTACTGGAATCTAAGATGCCGCTAATAATTATAATCTTGGTTTGAGGTGAAAGGAATCCCTTAGCGTTTCTCTTAATGAAGCCCACAATTTTAGCAAATTTCCTGACTGTAGCGTCGATGTGAGCTGAAAATTTAAGTTTAGTATCTAAGGTTACACCAAGAGTGCGAATCTCACTCACCTATTCGAGGCTGTCTGCGTTCAGGTGGTATGAATAATGTTCGGGTATATTTAATATGAAAACATTATTTAGAATTCTTAACCATGTCATTTTCTTTGCACCATACATTAACTCTCATAAAATCGTGTAGGAGTTCGGCGTAGCTGGAAGTGTTTACTACCGTATAATTTTAGGTCGTCAGGTGAATATTTACGTATTGTAAGTTTACAGTGATATCAAAGTATGGTACATATTTGTAGCGGCTGTGAGTGGCGACGTGCGACGTTCGTTACGTCACCTTGTGTTACTTTGTAATACAGCTGAAATATGTTAAATTTAATAGCAACACAAAATATCCGAAAAATGCTGTAATTTGTCCCTTTGTTGTTTCAGACTTTATTTTATGTGAACATTGTTAAAATGGAGGTATTCGTTATGGAACACCTTAAATTTGTCTGTACTAGCGCGACGAGTAGTATCTAACCTATCTAATGAAAATATTATTCTATTGTAATGTGATAACGAATCAAATAATATTAGATGATATTAATTTTAATTCGGATCTGACTCGGTTCACAAACTTTAGCCGGTGACGTCAATTGTTACCTACCGAGGCCATTTTTTGCTAATTCCTACTGGGTTTAAGATAATATCGATTTGTTCACCTTTTGAAAAGGTCATTGTACCCATTAAGTAATTACCGATACTTTAAATAATAATGATAAAACAATAGTTGGTCGTTACAATTTAACATAAACGAAACTATTGAATCACTATCGGTGTCCAGGCCCGCCGCTAGCTGTTACACCGCCCGCGTTCAATAACGATTATGTAGCCTTACGATTACATATTACTATGCTGAATTTTCTTAAAAACGGATATATAATGTTTTTTTGTATATTATGTGAAGGATCGCTCGATTTGCCGCCCCCTGGAACGTGCCGCCCGTGTATATGCCGCCATAGAATATCACGTCTACATCACATACAATAAATCTACTCTACTATACAATTTACCAAAAAAACTATTTGCTAATAAAAGCTACGTAGTTAGTTCCATGTATGTTATCGACATACATTTGATATGTACATGTTTCAAAAGTAGACTTTATTGTACAATGTAAGTTGTTTTTATGTTTTATTAAATCTACTCTCTAGATTAACGCTTGTCCCCAGATGTGTGCACGGTGACGACTGTTCACAAGAGTGTGGTTATATTTTGATACAGCAGTACCAAGATAAGTATAAAGCAAGGAAACGAGTATATTTCAGGAGTGTACGTATGCAAGAACGCGGAACAGATTTCCATTAAATTGTGAATCATGTTTTTCTGTAGTGGTACGTGTGGTGGCTCGGAGCAAGTAACATTTGGACTTAGTAAAAACGTATTCAAATTATATCTGACATTAAATATAGATTAATATTTCTCATTGTCAATAGAAGTGATAATAGATGGAAACAGTTTGCGCGACGTGGCAAGGAAACCGCACTGCCGGGTGTTATCGTGAGATTGCGTCCTGTATCGATGTCCAAGCGTCTTTAACAGGTGCGTATTACGTACCTACTCATTTGTAACTCATCCAAATAATGAGATGGTCAAATACTTTGAAGGGGTTTAAGCCGCAGGTAACGACCCACGTGACGGAATGGTCTCCACGCAAGAACGCCGTGGTCTTTGTGTTGTCCATGTGGGGCTTCCTACTTTTTGCTAACACGGGCTTTCTACTTTTTGCGTCAATAACATTATATGTACAAACCTAATCTAACCAACAATTGCCGCAATCGTGAGACATCTGCTGTAATTATTTGAAGAGTTCCGTTGTCTTTCTCCGTAAGTAATGATCAGATCTTCGCCAAATCAAAATGAGACCCATCCGGGAGATTACATACCATCTTATACGAATCAAACGAAATGAGCACCTAAGTCACGAAATCGAAGTAAAGTAAGTGCACATTATTAGCGATAACTCAAAAACTACTCGCTAGTTTTCGCTCAAACCAATACAGATCCCGATGCGGAATAAGAGCTGGTTGCTGTTTACATGTACATTCATAAAGACGCGACTTCCATATTTCCTCTAAATTATACCGAACGATCATGTCATGACAAATGTTTCATACAAATAAATGACATAGCCACACTAAACTAAGCAATGATATCCATCGCAATATTATTTATTTGCGGTTTGTTATTTGTGGTCGAACTAAATTATCGTGTGAATGTATAATATCTTATTAACCGCTCGCTCTCGGCCGGCGCGCGGCGCTCCTCGTCGACATTGTCCAGTTCCCGCAGGCCGCACTTCACGCCTCTCTTGCGATAATTAAGCAAATAATTGATTTAGCTCAATTTTAACCATAAACAGACATACATAGATCATAAATATTCGGTCGAGTACTTACAGTATTGGTTTGCTCACAATTTCGTGGTTTCTTCGCCGAAGCGACTGTTACATAATACATAGGTATAATATCAAACGAACTTCTAGAAGTGAATTTCGATCATTATTATGTTCTATTGCTTCATTCGAAGATACAATCATTAATGTTTTCCCCTTTAATTATAGGACATTAACATGTTAAACATGGATTAAAGTAGATATTTTTCTACTTCACTTCAAGAAGTTTGATCTTTCATATAATATTTTATTCCTTCATTCTTCAGATACTTACAATCACAAATGTAATGTTTAGAGACCTGTGATAAGTTTACCTTAATAGAGAGCAAAACTATTAGTACCTATATAAATAATAAGAAACTTTTAATACAAATAAATATACCATTTTCAATCAATCAAACTTATTCATAATTTTATTAAGTTATATAATTAGGAACTGATATTCACTTACATATATCTGTTGAATCAATCCTTGCCTGTGGGTGGAACATAGAACGAGCAAAGTTTTACTCATCGGCCACAGGCCGGTTATGTATGGAACTTAATAAATGTTAGGAAACTATTTGACAAGCCGGCTGCATTTCTGATGTCATCAATATTGACCCCAGGAGAAGTTCATCCTAAATTTTAAAATGTGAAGTTTTAATAGATTTATTCAGAACCTTTAAATCAGATGTTCCCAAAGTGGTCCCTACTGAGCCTCAGGAGTCCTCGAAGTCATTCAGATCGGCCGTGAGATTAAAAATTATTTGAGAGCCCTGAATAACGACGGCGCCGCGGCGGTCCGCGCAAGGTTTAATTTTAAATTGGGATCCTCTTCTTCTGTTACAGAAATAATTTACATCCACGATTTCATTACAAATAACAAGTGACAGAAACAAGACAATAAAATTGACAGCCAACAGTTGTTTTTGCTGTGCTTCATAAAAATTTTAAAAGTTAATAAATAAAATCGTATGTAGGCGACATTAACAATTTTAAACATTTGGAATACTTTTATTTTTGTCCCTAGCTATATAGTAGTTTTTCACATGGGGGTCTCGCAAAAATTTTTTGAATAAATTTTTGGAATTAATCTTTTGCTACCATTAAGGTTTGGGAGTTAAAATAATTTTGATACAAAATCACCCTCGGGTCTGCTACAAGTGGATAATATAGTCTAGTTTTAGTAACTTTTGAATAGATTTGTTCCCATTAGAAATTAAATTACAAGATATTGAGCTCTTTTAGCCAGCAATTATAAAAGAAGCTAATTCTGCCGGTGTGTGCACGAATCTAAAGAAGAATCAAAAGAGCTTCAGTAATTTATACAAAATAAACGATTTGGTACATATAACAAAATGATGTATGATAAAAATGTTACTCTTTTATAGGTCTACATAAAAGTCCGCGATAGTATAATGTCTGTCTTTTAAGAATAGTAAATATAACCATTTTAATATTAAAAAAAATGGTCACGTATAATATCTTCATTTCAGAGCTATTAATACGCTTATGATAATAATTCTTACCAAATTAAATATGTAGGTTATCTTAAGCATGCACATTATAATTGTCCTTTAGATTATACAACTAAATTATATCTTAGTAGTATGGAAGGAATTAAAAACTATCGCGCGGCAATAATTCAAGCGATCCCGAACTGACACGACACGGTTGATGCAAAAATGTATGATATAATAATGAAAAATTTATAGTTTATCTTTATGTACACAAAATAAAATACATGCCGAAGCGAAGCGAGGGTGTTTACTCGATATTTATAATTCACTATATGTAGAGATGCTTATAATAGACAGTGTATTTTACATACTGTCAAATAGGCTAGGTATTTGTGTGATGTGCAAGGCACTAAAGAGGCGACAGAAGCCAGTCTGACGATAGGAAGTCTTTGCGTAAAGATTGTGTTATCAATATTATTTCATTGATATCACGGAACTGTGTTCTGTGATTGATTTAATTGTCTACGTGAAGCCCTCCTAGCTAGCTACCACCCTCTTCATGTAGTCGGTACCAGTTTCTCTAATTCAGTCGCCTACAAAGGCACCTACTTCCTAAGCAGTTTCCCTCATCAAATTATTTTATGCCTTTTAGAGGCGGTTTTCCTTTTTTGTCAAAAGATTTTTATATGCATTATATAATTACGTAACAATAATGTAAGTGGTAAATAATAAGTGTAGTAAATAAAAGTCGAATGTTTTGAGCCGTATGCAAACATTTCCCCCGCGATAAAGGAAAGAGGAAAACTGGCGAGTACTTCTCTACCGTAGCGGTTAAAAGTAGGTAGCCAATGATAATAATTGAAAAATACCTACTTTAAACCTGCGAATGCTGTAATTATGGTTAAATTGCCTGTAAGTTAAAGGGACTATTTTAGTGATTGTAGCTTCGAATGAAGCAATTAAATAATAATATAATTAAATGTACGAGTCTCAGTATGTTGAGATCGTGGCTGTGGGCAATTCAATTCAAATGTGTGGCGTACAGCCGTGACGGTATCGCCATGACGTCCTGGTGAGCTGTTTGTCTAACTGTAAGATAACCCTATACATACTTTTAAGGACCGAGTTTTGAGTTTTGAGCTTTGCGAATATCACAATAAGTCGTTTTTGCAGCACTTGGACCAGTCAGAGTCAAGTGCTTACGCTATCGATATCATAACAAATTATGATGGTAATGCTGAAATAATGACAAAGAACCATGGAGATAGTTTGGGCATAAATATAGGCCGGAGCAGTCAGAGCTGTATTTCAGAACTCGATGTGTAAGCGCCGTCGGCATCTGGCGCTTGTGACGTTTTTGTGAATTCAGGTTTTATTTACAGAAAATACATTAGTGTATGATCATAGTTATGTTTATGTAATTCGACCACGACAGCGGAACATAAACGACATAGTCGTTACATTATGCATATTTGCATTAGCATAATAATAAATTATATTGAAAATGGTAATGCCGGAGGCGCGTTATTCTACAATGAGTCTGTAATTGTTTTAATTTCGATCCTTGATCCGATAACGGTGTTATATAATTTTTTAATTTAAATTGCTAACGGGTGTCGTGACGGCGAGGTCGAGGAGCGTCTCATGATCGATGCGATCGCAGCGCCGCCACGCCGCACCTCGCAGACGTCCAACTACATACTAAGCGGTGATAGTTTACTAGTCTTACACTGTTACACGAGGTATTGTGACTTTACTCGGGGGGCATAAGAAAGAATAGTACTTACGTGTTACATATTAGTAGTCACTTCCGTCGGTGTCATCGTTTTACACAGTGAATACCGAAAGCTTGTTATGGCGTACTACCTATTCCACGGCAAGATAGAATAGCGAATCTATTTAGTCTTTAAGCTGTGCCGAATTTTTACACCCGACAAGTATCGGAAAAACTTACATAAACTTTAGACCGTGCCACCGCGACCGGCCGCGGCGCGCACTATTGCTCACGCTCAGTCGCCCAGTCTCTACATCCTCGCCGCGTTCAACGTATGTTGATGCAAACCCAAAATGTAATCAATTTGCAGTCAAATGGCAGGAAATAATATCAAAATGTTTGAAGTTCTATGAGCGAGATGCATGAAGTTGTTGTCTTTAATTAATGTAAGTGGTTCTGCCATTTCAGTTAAAGTAAAATAAATAACTGTTATCTCAGCAGAACCTTGTCGTACATTCAATGCATACTTTCCTGTTGCTTTCATTGAAAATCAAATAACCGCAATTTCACACTCGACTCGCCATAAATAATCATAAAATTATTCCTACTGAAGTTCCAAATGAGATTGAGTCGTATAAACATTATTAAGACTACCGTGATAACCTTTCCATCAAGTACGTCCTACGTGATGTGTATTAGTAGACATTAGAATGGTTAATTTACGTAGTACAAGGACTAAGTAAGTTCGCGACCGCGACGTGTAGAGCAGCACAACGTTCGTACTTTGTGCCGACTTCGCCCTCTGCGTCGTTCGTCTAGCGCGCTCCTCGACTGCAGTACAATGCAGTGATCTGCGATATAATTAAGCCGCAGATTTTTTGTGTTTCGTCGATCTAGAATTGTAGTAATAGTTTAGTTAGGAAAATTGTCCATTGATAAACAGCGACCCACTTATTATTGGAATGTCATTGGAAGAGGTCTCGGGGAGTGTAGCGTATGTTTTTATGCTCTGGTGATAGGTCTACTACTGTTATACATACAGTTACATAGATAGCAGAAATAACATCGTATCCTCGCGCCCTCGAGTCACGTAACTAAAAATCCGTCACAACAGTAATCTCGGATCAAGTATCGAGCCCCGACATTGGACTCATGCGTGGACAGGAGGTGATCAGAATGTTCCAGGAGTCTATGAAATATCTATACTAATATTAAAACGCATCGGCTACGTGGACTGTAATAATATATACGTAATTATTTATAAGTCTATTTAAGAGTCTAGGATGTGGGCTGGATTGGATTTGTCTTGGAGCTAGTTTTTATCAACTCGTAAAAACGTTTGTGATTTTCCTACCGCTTACTCAACGAGTTAATTTGTCTTCGTTTTATGTACTAGTCACATTAATTAGTTTACCTACGTAATGTTATCAGAATTATTTTATGCCTGAAAGGGAACCTCGCTATAAGTGTAAAGGTCAAACCTTCATGTCTATCCGTTTTTGTTAGTTCTTTCACATATCGTTTGCGGTGTCGTAGTATTGTTGTAGTAGTTTTATATTATTTAATGTTGTAGTCGGCATCTCCACGTCATTAAAACATGTAGCAGACGGAATATGAGGCATTTTCCTCGCCGAATGAAAAATGAAAATGCTCTCACTGCGGTATTCGTTGTGAATCGCTCAGAAATTATTGGTATTCATTTTTTTATTTACAATGTTTATACCACATCTTCCACAATACACAACATTAAGACTTCAAAGAACAGTCGAGAATCCCGTCCGTAAATTATGATTTTTAAGTAACAAGTCAATCTGGCTGGTGCCAGTCAGAATCAGAATCGAGTGGGTAACGGATTGACACAAGTGAACATTATTGCACTTAACAGTTGGAGAGGCGAGTAGCGCAATAAACACGCGGGATTCTAAAATCCGAAATAAATATTGCAATCGAGTTCTACGTCTTGAACGGACCTTATCTTCGTCTAGCCAAACCTCATGTCTCTACGTTTTTTTATTAATTGCAATTATTTGGTTTTCTATTTTAAAAATAAAACCCAGTTTTTAGCTTCACAATCTATAAATGAGAAAAATGATTCTGGTATGAACTTATACCATTACACGCAGCATGTTTCTGAGAAGGTTTTAGAATAATTATAATACATAGTTGAGAATTTCTTTGGGAGGCTGTACGAAGATAGAAGTATCACAGAGCAAAGCCAGGACTTGTTACTAGTATTTATATAAAAATATTGATTTCTATAAAATAATATGTATATATATCTTTGTATATATCTGGACGTGTGTATGTCACTGATTTGATCCTAAACAGTTGGTCCCAACCGATTTTGATTAATTTTTTTTAAGGGAGGTTTAGTGGTTTCTTTAGTGGTTTAGATTTGCAATACGATCCGATATAAACGTGTTATTTCATGTTGCGGGATAACATCTGCCGAATCTTCTAGTCTTATCATAAGTTATTGGGCATGTTATAGCGAATCAATTAGTTGTGTGATTAAATATATAATGATAGTACTTTTTATGTCCCCAAATGTTAATCGACCTTGGAGTCGGGCACCAGGTGGCTGCTTTGTTTGTAATTACGTTGTCACTTATGTTTTTGCTGCGCTCCTTATTGTGTGGCTTGAGACCTGAAGTAATCTCAAAGTTATTGTCTGTTCTTTTTTACAACTCGTATCCTTTTTACGTCCATAATCAAGACTAGATCTTAATTAGTAATAACTTTGTGTGACGTACATTTACTCGGAACGACACTAAAGTATATTATTTAGCCGAATCATAAATATTATAACATTTAATAACGCCACATACTCATAGCCCCACACTAGGATACCCTGTATCGTGGGTGCCATGGACAACACAGAAAGACAATTACACACACACCTAGACCGAGAACAGAAATTTAAACTCATCATTTAAATTTCGTCCTTACTAGTAATCGAACCCAGGACCCTTCGAACGGAGGTCCGGCGTGGTAACCACGCCACGGGGGTCGTATTAAACGATTGAATCGATTTTCATAAAATTTTTTACGTGTTTCTTAATCTATGTGTTGCTTGGAATATACGTTACGTACGTATATTCAAAAGATGTAAATGGTTGTATAAATTATGGCGAAAAACAATACAATAGTATATTTTACATTAAAAGGATTTCAGTGACATACACACAAACAGAAGAATTATATATATAAAGATTTCCCTCTAGTTTTAAATACGTCGTAACGGATACTAAGATCCAAACCACGTTATTTCTTTTTGGACGTAACCAGTTAATATTTCCTTTTTCAAGTTTCGTGTAAAATTTTATACGTAGAATACCTTCCCGGACTGACACAGTTTGGCACCTACTTGAAAACCATATATTCCATGAAATCTGGAACGCTAAACTTGTGCTGCAGGAAACTTAAATTGCTTGTTAGTTGGTTTTATCTCTTAAAATTTTCACTAGCGACCGCTTCAGGGTTGGACTAAATTGGGGCAACTTATATCGGGGCAACTTGTACGAACCCCCAAACTGGGGCAATTTAGTAAAATATCTGCCCGTGACCCAGTTTATGTGACAATTGGCGTGGGACATTAGATTAGTAGAATTAAAATTCGGTGAAAAAAACAGTAAGAAAAACAACGTGCACTTGGACATATCATGAAATAGGTCTAGTCATTTAAATTTTTTAAACTTTTTAGGATGTTTTTGTTATAACAAAAGTCATTTCTCAAACCATCAACTAATAGAAATGACATGAGAACCATAGACTATAACCATACGTATACTAATTATATACATAAATTATATTCAACATGTACGATATGGAAAAAAATTATGTAAACTTTCGACAAAAAAAATTATAACTAGGTATTTATTTGCTTGTTTATTTTTTATTACACCAGATAAAGACGATACAAAAGGCGAGCTTAATGCTAGGAAAATTCTCTCCCAGCCAACGTTTGGACAAAGCAGATATAACGTAAGTTAGTTACGCGTTCACGCCAAAACTATTCAACAGATTATCATGAAACTTTTAACATATTCTCAGACATAATTAAAAATTACATTATATAAAAATTTAAAAAATATACGTAATGATCTTTGATATTTATTTTAAGGCTAGTAAAAGCTAGTATTATGTAGCAATAAATAATAATAATTTTATTTATTTTATAATTTTTACCTGTTAAGTTTCATTACATTAAGTGTCGTTGATCCCGCACTAGGATTCTCTGTGTTGTGGAAGACTAATACCAGTATTTAATACATGTAATAAATGTAAATACATATTATTACATGTATTAAGACAGACCAGACCAGGTGTCCGAACAACATAACGTCAGACTGAGCGATGCCATACACTGTGCTTCGGACCGCGGAAAATGGCGAAAATTAATCTGCGAGTCTAATAATTGAGATCGGAACGTCACGATGCTCAGCAGTGAGCGTACGACCGAAAGAGGAGGAGGAATATTTGTAAACAACACTATAGTAAAGTAATATATGTATATATGTATGTACTAGCAGACCCGATCACGCGTTGCTGTGACTAAGGTTTACATATTAAATTTAGTCGAATAATTACCTTACACCGCCATCTGTTAGAATCTTATTGAACTAATTTTTTGTAAAATATTAAAAAATAATTTGCAAAAAAATAATATTGAGATGTAAACTATCCTATCTTTCAAGTTGGATCAAACTGGATACGGTGTGCAAAATTTGATGTAATTCGGTTAAGTAGTTTAGGAGTCCATAGCGGACAAACACCGTGACATTACTTTATATATATTAAGATATTTAACATTTGATACTGATGAAAGTAACAGCTTGTTACTGTAAATGTATCAGCTAGTGCTGTAACGGGTTAACAAATCACACAGCTACACGTCCCCGGAATCGGCCCAGACGTGGAATCCGTCCGGAACTGCGGGCGAAGTTGTGCTGCGAAAAACTTAAATTGCCTGTTAGTTGCTTTTATCTTTTGAAAGTTAAACTGCAGCTTACCCGGGGTCTCGCATTTTATTTTATTCGGGT
This sequence comes from Carystus phorcus, assembly GCA_018248895.1. Taxonomy (NCBI): domain Eukaryota; kingdom Metazoa; phylum Arthropoda; class Insecta; order Lepidoptera; family Hesperiidae; genus Carystus; species Carystus phorcus. Next base: position 15,392 of record DWJN01001655.1, read on the forward strand.
CGCTGTTCGCGTTTCGTACTGCGACTATTTATTTACTTTAACGTACAATATGTATCAGTTTTCATAGACAAGTCGTGTTATTTATAGTATCCTGTATTATTTGAATAACACATTAGTTTAACTTTTTGTTAACGTTTTAGCATTTAATATCTTATTTATAAATCCTTTTCGGGGACGATTTACTGAACATATAAATACATAAATAGATCTACAACTGTATTGTTTGTGTGTAACTAAAAAAATGTGTTTATTTACAGTTCACACAATGTAGAGGTGAAACTTCAGAAAAGCATTATGTTAGTCAGCTTAAATATTGATATTTGTTAAGTAACTCGGAAGAAAAGAACTATCGAACTGTTTTATTCACGTGCGCTGACTTAGAGGCTTAATATACGCAAATACTACTAAGATATTGGTTTTTAGTCGATCTAAAAAAACCGCCACATTATATGGGGTCTTTTTCAATAAGTAACCTGGAAGTATTTTAAATGCTTAGAATTTATTCTAAATCAAGGTCTGCGACTGTATTTTTTTATTAATTATAATTCAATACCTATTTGACTACAGTCACACCTGTCACACCTGATGGTTAGCGATGATGTAGTCTTGGGTGGTAAAGCGCATTAACTTAATACTTATTATAACAATGAATTTGTTAATAAGTCCCATCCTTATATCCACACTACTTGTACATAGCAATGTTACTAACAAAATCACCAAGAATCACAAATCTGCACGACGGCGTTACCAAATTCACGGTTTTAATTCATCCGATATTGGTCGTAATTCCCGATATTATTTCCGAATATTTTTCGCCTTTTTTCCGCCGCATCTCGGTACGGCGGGCCGTAAAAACTGGGATGATCCCGGCCCATCGATGCTTTGCACCGATATGAGAGATTCCGGCTTTGCCTCTATTTTGTGACGTAAGGGAAAAGCGTCCGCGTCGTAAAATTGTGATGTGCTCGAAGTAAACTGAAAATAGAACAATTTTACTACATTAATTTTAACGTTTTTAAGGCAAGAGAATACAGCCAATATTTATTTTTATGGCACTAGGCTGCATCCCGGTAGATACAATAATAGCCAATGTTTATAATCTATCTTTTTTATTGCTAAGAAATTATTATAAAAGTAGTAAGTGCATTATTGCCTGAACCGTAATTTTTGTCTGAAATACTTGGTGAAATGAGATATCTAAACGCTGCCAAATCTAACCTAACCTAACCTAACACTTTGATACTAAATGTTACTGAGCTGGCTTACAAATTATCGTTTTTTTAAACTTTGGCTACTAAAGGCAACTGATGCCGTGACACGATTATTGAAATGATTAAATACGACAAGCCAGCAACAAAGAGGATGGTCTACTATTGAACTATAATTCGTAATTTAATTAAATTTTTCTCTGTTAATTCTGAGTTTAATAATTCCACTTTATACATTTCTAATTATATTTCAAGATTTACTGTTTCATTCTCGTGATTCATGTCTTCGTCATGTCAAATCTTTAAAAAAAAAACAAAATATATATTTATCGGAATACAGTGATTATTTTTAATTTCAAAGGAAATGTTACTGGTAAAGTAACACCATGAGTAGCTTGTTAAATGTTATTGGTTGAAAATATTAAGCACTTTAGTGCTTTAGGGAAAACTTTAAGTAGTCATTCCCGGTCAACATTAGTCCATTAATGGCCAATTATCGGGAATGGGTACAAACGTATATATCGTGTGAATGATAATAGTGACTATTATATAATAATCTTAATATATATAAAGTACGTGTCACAGTGTTTGTCCCCTATGGACTCCTAAATTACTTAACGGATTTTAATGAAATTTAGTACACCGTGTCCAGTTTGATCAAACTTAAAAGATAGGAAAGCTTAAATCT
>DWJN01001656.1:0-17286 GCA_018248895.1 Carystus phorcus
AAAAATGTCACTGCGTTAAGTAAGATATATAATAATAAAATATTATATAACAAGGAAATAGAGTTTTCCTTCTAACATACTGTACATTAGAACTAGGATCTTTAAATAAACTTGAGTTGTAAATTCATAGATTTATATTAACGTTGTCATGATTGTAATTAACGTTATGATATTTTAGTATAACTTCGATGTAAAAATTAATTCACGGTAAATTGTATACAAACAGACATTTTTGTGCCGCTTAACCGTACAGTCACAATTACTCCCTCAGAAATGTCATCCACATTCCTTTAAATCCCAGTTCGAATAAAGATACGTATATTGATAATCCTATAATAAAATTAATTTATAATTTTATGTTGACTTTCATTCGAATTCCGGCGCTATGTTTACCACAGACTATACACCTAGATGTTAGGCATAGACTACTGATTAAATACCAAGAAATCAATTGCACATATATTAACGTTGTAGTACATACTCTTTGCACATATGTATGTAGGAAGACGTTTGTAAATATTCCACAAACGGTCGATCCAGTTAGCAAAGTAAACATTATTATCAAAAATTAAAGATCTAAAGTCAAAATCCAAAACCAACAGAAGTTTTATAGAATATACTTTACGGCCAACCGGAAATTAAACTCGAAACGCAATTGTCGTAACGATCGTAATAAAATTAGAACTCTATAACCACGACACTAAATGAGGATTTTGAATCCAAAAATCGGCTAATTGACATACTCCAGCGCGGCAGATTTATATAAAGTCGACCCAGCAAACGTTACTTTTATAGCACACCCAATTAACTCCTACCTTTTTTTACTAATCTGATTAGCTGCTGCCCTACACTTACGGTCCTAAGTAGAGGGTTGATACTTCAAGTACAGAATTACAGATACTCAGCAAAGTGCTTGATATCTCCCATATAGCAACCTGTTGTGCTTGAGTAAATCACATTATTCTTTTTTGGGCTCTGCTTGGCTTTTGCTAAACTGCAGCACATTTAAAAACATTAACTTGAAATAGGTTCCAGTAGTTTCGACAAGTAGTGAACGAATTGGTATATGTACCCTAATTATAATAATAAAATAAATAATAAGTCGACAGGTATCTAATAATAATTAGATGTCAGAAGGCTATCTCAATAATAACATAACTCATATTGTTATGTATCTTTTTTTTTTTTTATTGTCAACTAGTCAATGCTTGACTACAATCCCGCCTGATGGTAAGTGGTAAAGTAATCTTGGATGGTAAAGCGCATTAACTTAGTAGAAGCCTATGTAATTCTTTTGTATGCAAGTTGTATATGCAAGTTAACTACTCAAAACAGTGGCAACTGGTTTTATTGATTTTTTGTATAGATTAAGAAATGTAAATTGAATACAATAACATAATAAAGTTGCAGAACAACATTTGCTAAAACCACTATTTTCTTTTACACAATTCTTTAGAATATAGCTTGTGATTAATGTAATTTGTCTAAATCAAAATGTTTAAGTCAAATTAAAATATCACTTGCTTAGTCTTGAAAAGTTGGTAGATTGCATTATTACTATCCCTTACAACACCACACCCAAACTAGTAAATCTCCTCACACTGCAGATTTTTAACCTTAATAAATATATGTAAGAATCTACCATTATTAAATTTATTGCTTGAAACACTATACAACTAAGATGAAAGTCACATTAGTTTAAGTTATATAGTAGGAATGCTTCACATAATATCAAATAAAAAATATTTTAAATACATTTAGTATTGATTTATTTCAAAGTCTAACATAAAGATACAAAAATAATAATGAAGATTCTCATTTTTTATTCATTTTTCCAAAATGTTTTGCAAAATCAGTTTTTTATGTGATTTGATGTTTTAAATAATTGTAATTGCATACTATAGTAATCTAGAAATATCTCTTAAAAGGTATGCAGGCAGTTTAAACTATCAAAGCTTTATCTATGAAATGCTAATGTTTTTCTAGCTATTTTATTTGTTATTAAAAACAAATTTGTTTAAATAATGCTTTATAACTACAACAAGCAACTTATTACATTGAGTAATTCTAAAAAAAAATATTAGAGCTTCCCCTTCTGTTTGTTTTGTCATTACCCCACCAAGATTATAGTGAACTCCAACTATGTTTTGATTCTTAACCAAATTAGCTTTAATTTTTTTGAATATACAGTACCAGAAACAATATCCAGCTGAGCTCTAACACCGAGATGTGTAATATTACAGAAATTATACACCAGAGATTGTATCAACATTGCCTATTACCACATCTTAAAATAAAAATTAATCTAAATGATAACTTTTTTCTTACAATTTATCACAAATGCCTTTCTTATTTTTGTATAGTATTAATACTTACATATGATTTATGTGCTCTTACGTTGACTTTTTACTGACAGGGAATACAGTGATCCAGACAAATAAATTAAACAAATCTTAGACGATATTAAAAACTAGAATATTATATCTAGTAGTAATTACAAAATGCTAAACAACTTTAAAATGAAATTTTATATAATTCTAACATCTTTCCTTACTCAGTGTTTGTATTTTTTATCCACAGATGATATCTGTTAAATGTTGATCATTAATCTCCAGCTGTGGCAAACCAGCTTTGTAGCACAGGTTCAGTCAGATTTTGCTCAATGTTGTGGATTTATGGACAGCAATACTTTAGACATACTTGTAAATGTTATCTTATCATAAATCCCCATGCTACAAATCAGGTAGCTTCCTAAGAAACATTCCTACAAACATCATTAGATTCATTCTGTTGCAGCCATAGCCCGCGCCTGCGCTCTGACTCTCTTGTCATATTCTAATCGGTTTTGACTGAAAGTAAAATATATTATCATAATTCAAATACATAAAGCAAAATATTTAAAAATTAATTATTACCATTACACAGGATATATCAAACAAAATTTTACAGCATTTTTACTTGGGACATAAGTAAGAGAGGATTGTTACGTGTATTGAAATTGAAATATTGCAAATTTCATAATTTTTGGTTTGAAAATGGTCAAAACTAAGTGAGCAGACAATTTTTATATAGATGCCTCCTTTATAAACCTGCAAAATTAATATTTATTAACAAGTGACCCACAATTCTATTTCTATTCTAGGTACCTAGATATTCAATTGTTTAACCAACAAATTACATATTAAATTAATTAGTTGTAAAGAAAACTACTCACCAGTAAATAGTGTAAGCCTCAGCCTGGGCTGGATCTTTGACATTGGGTTCATTTAGTAGATCTTGAATACCCAGAAGGATCTGTTTAATGGTAATCGCTGGACGCCAGTCTTTTTCCTCGTCTAGCAATGACAAACACACTGTCCCAGATGGATAAACATTGGGGTGGAAAAGGGGAGGTTCAAATTTGCATTTAGGTGGACTAGACGGATAATCGTCTTTGAAAATCATACGCAGCTTATAAAGGCCCCCTTCCCAAGGAGTCTGAAAGGCGAAAAGAAGTTTATAAAAATAAAATAATTCCAAACTAATATAACAACTAACACAATAGACAATACTAACCCCTTTTTTACCGGGAATCGCGCACTCCCATGTCATAAGGTTCAATGATCCATCAGGATTTTTCATAGGCCGCGCTACAAATCCCTAAAAGCAAGGATATGTTAAACAAATTTCGTCACAGTAACAAATTAAACGCTTGTAACAGGCAGGCTGACTTACAAAAGGATGGTCCTTGCGCCAAGCTTTCCTTTCTTCGGCTAACCGTGCACTCGCTATGCCTGACATATCCTGCGATGAAAATTTAGCAAAATAATTACGTTAAAGTGTGGCTTCAAAACACCATAAAAATAATCGAAATCATACTCACGTATTACAAAGAAATAAACGTAAAAAAGAATACAGCGCGAACGCGAATACAGAAAGCGTCCCAGTCCCACGATGCGTCAGTTTAGTAAAGATACAGATTAAAAATTATATTTCGAAAAAAGAATACCTATGGAGGGTTGGATAGATGCTCATGTGTTATCTATAATCTGTGTAGGACAACGTAATTACTTGCCTCTTTAAATGTAGGTACTTTAAAACAATTATAAGGCATCTAAAGAGATTGAGATCTCAATATAAAAGTATTACTAATTTCTCTAACAACAAGTAATCTGTATTATTCCTTTAGACTCACATAAAGGCAGAAAATTTAAAAATGTTTGAAACAGAAATTTAATAATAGGTACTTAGAGCAGGGCCATCTCATATTGACTTCCAATATCAATTTTGTATGTCTATGTTCATAAATATGTTATCAAGAAACAATTTTATTTTTATGATCACGTTCACACATCACTACATTTCGGATATTCGCAAAATCAGTTTAGTATCGTTTTATCAATTTCATATTTATGTAACAGACGAGCCACATCATGGTATGTAGTCATCCTCGCTCAGGGACATCAGAAATACCAAAGACATCACTGAAGGGTTTTCGACCGAGAAAAAAGAGAAGGAAGAAAGAAAGTACCTACTTTTTTTATTTATTTAATAAGTTAACTTTACTAGCTTGACATCAACTCCACGTACTGTCTCACGCTCCGAGCTGGAACATGACAAATCGTTTAGCGACTGACTCGGGCATAAAAGTGGTAGCCAGGCGGGTATCACGAAAAAATAATAATATATATTATATTATTTATTTTTTGGCTTCAAAATAATATTGATAATATAATCCTTGTGTGGAGCCCTACCACAAAGTGGCCGACTTCTGCCACTTTTTACGACACTGGACTTTTCGTACGATTTTAAGGTCTTTATTCTACGCTGCTCTAGAACGGCCTGAACGGCTAATTATTTTTATTACCACTGAGTTCGTACCACTTTGTATCAGTTATAATAAAGTTTAAATAAATAAATTATATAAGGTGCATTCGGGTAATTACGAAAGGATTTACGAACAGTTCGCATGATGTTTATATTTGTATCAAAAAGTCGGTATTACTGAGCGTAACGTTAAAAGCTTAAGATACGTCGTCTGCTAAAATATATGGACGAAACTTCTATTTACAGGGTTTTCACAAACACTGCTAACATATATAAATATATGTAGTTGAAAATCTTGCTGTTTTTTTTTTGTCAGAGTACAATTCTGAATTATGTTCGGGTAATTCTGAATGACACTGAAAAATGAATTTAACTACTTATAGCTTTAAGAACATGTTTCTTTTTCATTCAAATTTAACCCGGTGAAATTTTTATATCAGATTTGGCTATTGTATTGCCTAAACGTTATATGAGTGCCACTTCTAATTCGGAATTGCCCGACAAATCGCCAATGGCACTCAAACTTCAAACAACAAACAAATCAATTTTAAATTTTATTATTATCCACCTATTTATGTTTACGGATCCACCAAGAAACAAAAAAAAATATTGGTATACCTTCTTACCTTCTTGTAAAAATTTAACAAAATCAAGTTAAAATAACAACCTGGATGTCTTTTTTTACGGCGTGTATTACTAAAATCAACTTGAACAAAAAAATATAAAAATAAGAAATTCTCAAATATATTGAACATTTTTGCTGCAGCATACATCGATAAACTATTATAATTAACTTCGAAAACTGATTTGTTTAAGTCTTCGTCTAAATATATGTTAGTAACCTCTTTCTTATGTATTTGTTTGGCATTTTTCTGAAACAATTAAAACGTATATTATATTGGCTACTTTTAACAACGTGTCAAGAACATAATAACAACAAACAAATTTAATTTTACAATTTTGGAAACTGTAAACTGTTTAAAAAAACAGAATAAAATACACGGACTCATCAAACTAAACACCAAAACTTTATTTAAATTATGGATGGGATGAACTTAGAAATTCGTTAAAAAATAATTGTGTCCTATAAATATGCAGTTTACTGCATAGTTCACTAAGAAATGCCTATATTTGAGAACCACTGACATTTTCTATGAAAAATCTAAATCTGGTAAATGCGAATGACTGGCGATTCGGAATAGCCCTATTCGGATAAATCTGAAAATAACTAAAAAACTTGAATTAGACACTTTAAATTGTACTTAGAATTGCAAAAAAACGTTAATCTAGGGAACTAGTAAAAAGGTAATTAAATAACTCACCAAGTTTTGTAACTACAGATCTGCGGGTAAATCCGGGAGTTCATAAAAATCACGAAATCGTAGTGGTTCGCGGAAATGACGAGTACAGTCATGCGATCGCTTGTAGCTGTTGGCCGTAACAAACAGGGGGTAGTCTATTAAGATGGCCACTAGGTGAATCTTGCCACACCACCAAATGATTCCGCGTTTGGTATAAAAGTGTGATTATTAGAATTACCCGATTTTCGGATTTACCCGAACGCACCTTATTTATATTCCTGGTCAACTTTTTTAGGTCGAAGTCACAGTTGAAAACTGAGTTTGTAGTTATTATGTTTGTAGTTTATCGGGTTACATCCATCCTTCAAGCCAAACCAATCTCTCAGTTGAACAACGGATGAGGCTATGAGTTATGATGAGGTGAACAGTCCTTCCCATTGTAGACAGCCTATCTTTATACCACCTAATTCAATCCCGTCAGTACTCATGCATGGTGGCAGCTATTGTTGCTCCCTGCCTAGCTATTAATCTCTTAGAATGAACTGGGACAAACCGTATAAGATTTTTCAGGAAAAAATTGCTCATAAAGTTTCTTGCAAAATTAAATGCTCAAGAATTTATACTATCGTAGGGTTTATTAAAAGAAAATTGCGAATACGTAACGAGCAACTCTTTCAAACTATATTTCGGATAAAACGAGTATGCAGCATATGAATAGTTACATATTTGATAAAACTTATACGTACATAATTCGTTAAAGACCACGTTTGTTGAACCTCAAAATAACAATAACGATAAATAAAATTCTCCTTAACGTGCCTATTATTAATTCTTACAATTTCTCTTAACTCACCCTTTTCTTTATGGCTCGGCCATTTGTATCTCATATAGGTGATGTAGACCATGTAATAATAGCTCCTTTTATGTATATATCTGAGAAACAAAGACAGACTAACGCATTATAGTGGCATTCGCGGCGACGCCGACGATGTAATGTAAAGTCGCCAAGGGACCTTAAACAGAATGAAAATTTGATTGTGACAAAGTTAACGAATGAAATGAGCAATTGGCGCATATTTTTGAGTCTACTCAAAAAGTACAATCTGGTCGGAATACTAAAATAAATTTTATTAGCGTACTGATCTATCATAAAGTTATACAGATGTACAGGTAAAGTTTCGATCATATACATTTAAGGCCCCTTTACAGTTTTGTTATGTTAAAAATAGGTGACTTGGTCAACTTCGTTTCGCTAACAGTCAATGTATGATGGACATAATTATTTATTTATTTGTTTACCGATTTAAATGAAAAAAGACACTAAATATTAAATAAAGCCCATCACAATATAATCGTGAAAGCTGCATTTAAATATGATAAGCCGTTTCTGAAATTAGCGTGCACAAACAAACAGACAAAATAAATTGAAAATACATTGTTTTGGATTCCCTTGTGTAGGTACTTAAATAAAGGCTCCCCAACATGACGTATAAAATATATAATTATTATTTTTTAAATATATTTGCCATTTGCAGACAGCGATCAGTTACAGTTTTATTATAATTATGTATAATAATATGTAGATAATTAACTATCTCTTTTTGATTTTTATTCTGCAAAACGGATCTGTTTTCTTATATAACTGTTTAGATTTTATTTTGAAATGTTAAAAATGGGCTAAATGTGTGTTAATATTATTCACTAAATAACCGGTATACATAATTAGAACTCATTATACCTGCTGCTTAGAAGTTGATAGCAAATGGATGTTTTCACAAAATCTATACACTATATATACTTAATACATAAAGCTGAAGAGTTTGTTTGTTTGAACGAGCTAATCTCAGGAACTACTGGACCGATATGAAAAATTCTTTTAGTGTAAGATATTTCATTTATGGAGAAAGGCTATATAACATCACGCTAAGAGGAATTGGAGAGGAGCAGCAGCAATAAAGAACATTGCGAAATCGGTACAATTTTGAGCTTTTGTTGCGTGCGCTGAGTATACAGTGAAAGTTACTCAAAAATAATTTATTACAATATTGTTCCCCTCTAAAAGTTCCAAATAAAAGTCCGCGACGACATATGTCTAACTTTTAAGGTTAACCCTCTATAACCATTGTTTGTAATGCTTAGTTTGTTATGCTTAAGAAATTAATTTTTGTAATGCTCTTCTCCGCTTGTTGCAAAAATAAGTTGTAATAATTTAATGTAGACCGCATGTCGTTACACTTACGCAAAGTATAGGTTTAATATATACTAATCTTTGGTTTGCTGTAGTGGTGTAATCAGATTAACTACCAACCTATGCTTTTATTTTTAGTATTTTTTTGTTGCTATATGGTTATTTCGAAATTAAACCAACTTTGACTCGTTTTTCATAGTAACATAAGTATTTTATAGTAGACTAGCTTTTACACGCGGCTTTGCTCGCGTTGAAGCCCTTAGACAAATCCTATATGAGTGTATGTATAAAGTTCGCAATGATGGGTTGAGTACTTGTACCGTGAAAGCATAACAAATTCACATTTATTATAAAATCGATTACCGAAACCTATAATTTGTGTTTGGTAGTAGTCGTAAATCGGATGTTCAACAATATTGCTCGTTATTATGGTTGTTAATAACAATCAAATACATTATTTTTTTATGATTCGTACAGAACAGAAACAAATAAATGCGCTATCGATTTGTTAACAAACACAAAAATAACATCACAATCGGTCCACCCCATTACTAACAGTTCAGTGACATACATAGTGAATAATATATGATTAAAAAGATTTTTATAAATAAAACGGGCCTTTTAACCCATGCAATTTTAATCTTCTTGTCACTCATGCGTCTCATCTCTCGGCAAAAACATTATTCTTACTCGTAGTAAGTAATACATGACACGTTCTGATTGATAGAATCATTGAGCCGTAATATCCTCAAAATATTATTTAAATTGATATTATTATGACTTCAACATCATAATTATTATGATAATATAAGTACAATTAATGTTAAATAAAACAGTATTATACTACATATACTTTATTTATTTTAACTTTTAGCTTTCATTACTTTTTATACATCAGATTAGTAATCACAACATATTTCGTCTAAATTTGACGCATAAAAATTGATGTCGGCAAAACCTATCGACTACTTAGCGACAGAAAGTCTGTTACGTTATGCACATTACTATTTATTGTGTGATTGGTCATAATAAGACATTGGCGGCGTTACGATTGGTTCTTTTATAATTTCCATGACAAAGGGAACAGAAAATGTCGGCGAACGCTAGGGGGCAGTGCGGCGTTGTCGGTGAGACTTTTTTTAACCTCATAAAATATTTGATTGTCGGAGAAGTTTGTTCCGTTTTGCGTTGTATTCTGTTCTTTTAAAAAAATTCATCTGTGTAAAAATAATAAATGACATTATTTTGGTAAGTGGAGTTATGAAGGTATATATATTTCATGTGTAAGAAAAGATACAATAACACAAATTAATAATGAAAGTGAAGATTGCATTTTATTGAAGCGACGCCAACTAATCAGAAACAAGCGTCTATGTATGTGTTTTACGAAGAATTATTTCATTTGATATAGATATTTACTAAAGTGAACAAAGTAATTTATGAATCTGTGTTTTTTATTCGGTTGTTTATTAAAATTTCTTAATTACCAAGGTTTAAAACTACAATATGAAGTGGTGGTAATAATCTATGTTATAAAATGAGTTGGCGGGAATACCAGCCGGCCTAATAAGGTTATATTTATTTTTTTAAAATGTTGAGTTGGATGTAAATATAATTCGTTCAACATCTTACAGATTTTACAGTCAAATTAAAATGACATCTATGGAAGAAGGGGATTCAATCCCCTCGGAGGAAGTACCAGTAGGAAACCCTGATGAATTAACAAAAAATCCTACAGCTTTAAAAGGTAACATAAAACATAATTTTATTAACATGTTACACATCTTTTACATTAAATTAAAATCAGAATATACTATTGTGCATAGTGAAGGTAAGATAGCTTATAGAAAGTGGACATGTATGAATATTTAAGCTGAATCCTATGCTCAGCATACATATTGCTGTGCATACATTTTTAAATAGAAAAACCAATATAACGTGACATTGCATTTGATACTTTCTATTACTTCTTTATGGTGAAATATATATATATTTTTATTATTATTAATTAACCAAATTCAATTTTCTTTAATTAAGACATATATTGATTTTAAACATAGATTTTATCGTGCATTTTGAAAGATGAATGTGGAAATAAACCTAAATAAATATGTTGGTTATACAGAAGCCCATGAGCAGATGGCGACATTAGACGTGTTGGTGTGTGGCGAGTGCCATTCGGCTTTCCACTTTATAGATGAATTCAAGGAGCATAAGGATGCCAGCAACTGTACAGGCAAATCACCTGTAAGAGACAGTGTAAGTTGTTTCATTCAATCGATATATTTTAATTAAAGTTAAGATTTGAGTTTAAATTCAGAATGTTATATTTTTAGAATGAGAGCAAAGCGCAAGTGTGGGCATTTTTGTTGTGGAAATGTTCATCTGCACGAGACGGGTCCACATCAAATACAGACAATAGCTGGAAGTTGTATCAGCAGTGGTGTCGCATGCCCGAGGCACAGCGCACCGCCTGGATCACAGCAGGGGCCAATGTTCAGGCTTTGTCTAAATTTGCGCATGCCAAAGTGGTAAGTAACTTAATTTTTTTAGCCATTAATATTAAGTGGCATGATGTGCCATGGTGTAAAAAATATAGATATTAACAGTTAGCTTATTTAAGGTAGCATTACCTTGCAATATCTTTGCTTGTGTTCTTAACAGAGCTCACTACACACCAATTCAATAAACACCTGTAATAGTATGAATAAATTATGTTGAGAAATATATTATGACACCTTCCAAGTATTTTAAATATACACTTCATATATATAGGTACTGTTGTAACAGTGGAATTAAAGTTTTGATTATTTAGATGGAACTGAAGACAGAAGACCAGCTGGTTCCTGTTCAGACGACACCTCCTGTAGAAGTTAAACGAAGAGGCAGACCAAAGAAACAGATTAAGGTGACCTATTGTAATGAAATTGCTTGGTATGAATGTGGGCTCTATCCTTCTTATTGGTCAGTATCACTAACAGCCCTGGTGGTTGAGATGTATTTGGACAGTGGTAACCATTTACCAACACAAAGCTTGTGAACTCATTATTATAGCATCATATTAATGCTCAAACCTCAGAAGTTTACGTCAATCTTTTAAGCATTCAATTGAGTTAATGAACTGTGGGGCGTGGGCTATACCAGGATGGTGACCACATTTTAAGGCATGTTAAAGTCTTGGTCCCAGTTGTTATCATAGATTGCAGTCCTCATATTGCAGTGCGGCATAAAACTTCCGACAAGACAAGACACAATGTGCAGTTAAATTTTTCAACCAACATTGACTTGTGCAAAATTTTCTAATTCATTAGTTGCTACTAATCAATTCTGTTACTTTTTTCATATTTAGTACTGTATCATTAACATTCTATTACATATACTAAATTGTATTTGTAAATTTCAAGGAGGAACCTGAAACTCAACCATCTGGAGAAGAAAATGATGAAGTGAAGCCACAGGGACAGAGGGGTTCACAGAGTAAAACATTAACACCGGCAATGAAGTCTAAGGTATATTTATTAAAGTATGGTATAAAGGTGCATTAGTGCTAGTAGTATTAATCTTAATCAAATAATCAAATTGAGATTTTTTTTTTACATAATAGCATAGAATAAGAATTTATTTTATTTATTTTTTATTAAAAGGATTTGTAATGTTTTTAATTCACAAACAAGTGTGATAGAAGTGTGATGTGAATCCCAAATTTTTTTTTATATCACTACATAGTCGCTTTCTCTGTCCCCATATCCCTACGTATGTTTAAATCTTTAAAACTACGCAACGGATTTTCATGCGGTTCTTTTTAATAGATACAGTGATTAAAGAGGAAGGTTTAATTCACAGTTTTTCTGTAGTGTATTTAGTATCAGCATTGCACCTATGCGAAGCCGGACGGGTCGCTAGTTATATTATTATAAGCTAATGCTCGTCATCAGCGAACGATAAGTGGTGAGGACATCTAAAGTGGTATCTAACGGTATGGGGTTGTAGGAGGCGATGGAGCGCGAGTCGGTCCGCAACGCGCAGGAGCGGGTGCCGCCGTCGGAGCGCATCGCGCGGCGCACGGAGCGCGAGGGCGGCGACCCGGCCGACGCGGGCGAGTTCGTCGTCGAGAAGATACTCGCCAAGCGGTTCAACCCGCGCCGCAAGCAGTACGAGTACCTGCTCAAGTGGGAGGGCTATCCGCAGTACGTTATCCATTTTACTACACTCAACGTGCTTGTTTTGCAATGATACTAGTACGAGGATCGCAATTGATGCTACTGGGTCGTAATATTAGTGTACAAAATACGCATACTGAGTAATCGTATCGTTGTAAAAGTTCCATTAAGTACTGTTTGTGTGATAATTTAAATATTTAAACGATATTGACTCTAGTTCCTTAACCAAAGGTAATTTCTATGTAGATATAACTATTCTGAATTAGCTATACTTCTGAAAACAAAAACAACATGTTACAATCTGTTTTAAGTTTAATTAAAATTATTAAAGTTTAATTAAAATTATTAAATTAATAAAATTATAACATTACAACTTGTAAATAAACATGGGATTACTAACAAAACATATTTACAGTGAACAGAATACGTGGGAGCCAGTGGAGAATATGGCGACGTGTAAACACCTATTGGAGGCGTTCGAGAAGCAGCTGGCGCGGCAGAAGGAGCTGAAGGCGCTGCGGGCGCAGCAACAGCAGCAACAACAGCAACACCCCGTACAGGTAACGACGCCTTTCAGGCAGTTGAAACACATACTACATACATAGATATAAACTATAATAGTTAACAAGGTTGTTAATAAAGATGTTAGTTACTTAGGGATGAAACTGCATTTTACCACCATTACTTCTTAATTAATAATTAATTATAAACATTTTACTTACATGTCACATTATATATGATATTGCATAATAAAGACAAATAATAGTAAATGTATATTTTGAATAATATCTGTATTAACATCTATTATAATTCTTATATTGCCTCTATGAGTCTCTGTTTTGAGTATATTCCAGACCACCTAAGTGATGAGAAGAGAGTGAGTGAGGCCTTTAATGGGTCATTAATGGGTTTAAGGCATTGTTCTTATGTTATTAAATTGATAAATTATGTTGTATAGGTAAAACAACTGAATACACCCGTACCGCAAGTGGTTAAACAAACTGTGAAGAAGTTCGAGAGCCCAGCGTTGACGCCGACAGGGTAAGTTGGTGATTAATAGAATGCTGTGTTGTAATTCTGCTATATTCACAATAAATGTTAATTGCATACGTTTTTTCCTGGTGTGTGATGTCGATTTTTTTCCAAATAAAACATCCTCTGGAACCCTTTGATTCTTACTGGACAGCATGTTAAATGCAAGATAAAGTACTGTAATACTGACATCAACTATTAGAATTTTCATCTAAGTAATATTTTTCATCATATGTCATGTATGAATGTCATGGAGAGCTTTATTAATTGTCTGTCTACATCGTTAATTTTGTAATGCGAATCTACACTTCAAAATCATTATAATTTTAAGCACATTTAGATCTATACTTGGTATTCTATCTACATGACATTACAAGTACTAACTAACTTTCGAATAGAAAAAGAATCATCCAAATTGGTACGCCCAAAAAACTTATGAAGTAAGTAACATACATACATAAAAAAATTGAAACGAATTGAGAACCTCCTTCTTTTTTTTGAAGTCGGTTCAAAATTAGTTTCGGATATACTTCACATCATTTTAAAGATTTAGATGCATGAATTGCATTGCATCAATGTATGAATTGTTGGCAGCCGGCTGCAGCGCACGAGCAAGGTCCGCGCGCTGGACCAGGTGAAGGCGTGGTGCGGCGCCGACGACGAGCCGCCGCTCAAGCGGGTCAAGCGTGAGCTGTCCAGCGACGACGACTACTCGGACGCGGACTCCACTAAGGGCTACAAGCCTGATATTAGTATGTATACATAATTATATTGTACGGGGGAATAATAAATTGTACTCCTTTACAATAAGGCAAATTGTATCAACATAGTATCATCTATATATTAATACGTGAAGCAAAAACTTTGGACCCCTTTTTACGAAAATTGCGCGGGTGGAGGAGTATGAAATTTGGTTCACTTATAGTTTATATGTAGGAGAAGTGCAGAACGCTAATATTTTTTTATAATATGCAGGAGAAGCATATGAAATTAATAAGAATAAACATTACACACACTACCATTCATTTGACACACATACAAGCGTAATAAGGATATGGCACATTCATTGTTTACGTTTATATTGTCAATGTGAAGTAACGCTTTGACACATCTATTACGGACGAATTTCGACCGCTGACAGATCTCTAGTTATTATAATTATGTATATGTCGCAAAGTAAAGGGTAAATGGTGCTACACATAAATTAAATGTTGGTTGGGTAGCTGTCTTGTATGTTAATATAATATTACTTTATTCCAATTTTCCAACATATTTGTGCAAGTTTCGTTAATAAATTGAGTCTCGTGCCATACAAAAAGTAGTAAAGTGATTGAATAATTACAGTTGAAAAGAAAGTCGTCAATGGTCAGTCATCTCCAAAGGCCAATCTCGACCCTGAGCTAGTGAAGTCACTCGGTCTCAGCGGCAAGGGGATGCCCAACATCAAGGGGGTCATCAAAGTGGACCCAAAGCATATGCCAAATCTCTCTACAGGTATTGTTAAAAGTATTGTAAATTATGAAAGATTCTTAAAACTTCTTAAAGTTACTTAATTTCAATAAAATTTTATGTTACAAAACCAAAAAATTTCATTGTTTTAGGTGTTTATATAATGTCAAAGTCTTCAGGAATAATGAAAATAGATTCACCTGGGAAAATAGGGCCGGGGTTGAATATTGACGAGGAAAAAATCAGAAAGCAGATACTGGCCGCTAAACAGGTATGATGGTAACATTATTATTTTATTCTTTTGATTAATTGAGAGAAATTTATCTACAGGCGTATGTACGTATTGTGGTTAGCAATAACGTTAAAATAATTGGTTGTTTTATATTACAGAAAAAATTGGAAGAAACCAAAAAGTTATCTCCAGTCAGGACACCTATACAAGGTTCACAGGTAATTCAAGTTTACTATAGGAAGTTATTTGTTATAATAAATAATCCGAAATGTTGCTTGTGTACTATGGAGATAAATTTTTACATATTTAGTTCCTATGACGTGGCATTTTATGATAATCATAACTTGATATACAGTTTTAACTCCAGACAAATGAAGTCTTCAAGGCTCAACAATACAGACAAGAAATTTGTTGAAATACTCAGAAACATGTCTAGCGATAACTAAATTGATTAACTTTTCGATTTCAAGCGCTAATGATAAAATGTTTTTAGTTTTATAAACTGAAAATTTACTTAGGTATTAGCTGGTATACGAGACTGACCACAATAAAATCCTGATTGAAAACAAATAATAATTTTGTAATTTATATTTATCTAGATCAGGAAACCTATCGGTCAGACGGTGACAGAGAAGACCATCATCACTCCGTCGGGACAGAAGATCATCCAGCGGACGATACAGCGGCCCTACCCGCAGCCCGACGGCAAGTCGCCCGTCACCATACTCAACAAGAAGTTGGCTCAGGTTCCTTCATTGTTCTCTTGCCCACTGTTTTTACTAACATATACATGTATATCTCCTTGTGCCTTATCGCTAAGGGTCATTGCATATCTGATACTATTCGTGAGCTACGGTGTAGGGTTATGCTTGACTTTGATGCCTCGGAGTGGTGCATGCTGGTCGTATAACCTTAGGACTGATGCTGTGAAGCCCTGCACCATGTTCTCAATGGTAGTACTGAAAAACACGTATTTAATATTATCAGGAGTAACTTTGCGGAAATACAATGTTATCAAGTCAATTGGTCTACTTTACAACAATCCGGGAGAAAAATGTATTATGATATTATCCTCTTAGATATACGTAGGATTTGGAGTCTCCGAATGAGTCGATGATAATTCACAATCTAGTAATTTAATAGTTTTGGATGATTGACACTTGCATACCACACGTGGTTGAATGTATTGGTCCTCTATTTTTTTTTATAACATCTATGTAATATGTACTACATTCTGGCAATAGAGTGGTTTGATTTGATTTGATGACGTGAAATGTGTTATGTCGGTCAGGGCGACAGCCTGTTGCGGCGCGGAGGGTCGGCGCGGGGGCGCGGCCGCGGCGGGATGGCGGTCTCCACGGCCGCGGGGAACATCGTGCGCATCCGTGACAAGACACTCAACTTTGACTTCGACAAGGTAACATCACTTTATCTCTAAAACTCCCCAACTTTATTCGTTTTACTAAAACCAATAAAGTTAAAAAATCTACACTAATATATATGAAGCTGAAGAGTTTGCTTGATTGTTTGAACGGGCTAATCTCAGAAACTACTGGACCGTTTTGAAATATTATTTGATTGTTAGATAGTTCATTTATGGAAGAAGGCTATAAGGCTATAAAACATCACGCTAAGAGGAATAGAAGACGAGCAGCAATAATGAATATTGCGAAATCAGCAAAATTTTCAGCTTTTATTGCATGCACTGAGTTAATGTTTAAAGTCACTCGAAAATCATGTATTACAATATTGTTTCCCCTAAAAGTTCTGAATAAAAGTCCGCGACACCACATGTCTACCTTTTGAGGATAATCCCCTATAACCATTTTTATGGTTATCACAAAATTGTGTTGAAATAATAATTTTATATGGCGAAACAACGTTTGCTGGGGTCAGCTAGGAAGCAGTATAAGAAGGGTAAAATAGCCAAAAGCAAAAATATGTATTGTTTGGTTTAGATGGGAGCGTCCTCGGACTCGTCGGACGGCGTGGAGGACCCGTTCCCGCGGGAGCTGGGCCCGCTGCCGCCCGACAGCCCGGTGCGGCACTCCATTTATCAACACCTACCATTAACACCACCATAGTGTAAGGTAATCTAAATATATACATATAACTCGA
>DWJN01001657.1:0-17285 GCA_018248895.1 Carystus phorcus
ATTCAAGTTACCCTTTATGTGAGCGCCAAATTTTATGAAAATCGGTTCAACAGTTTTTGCGTGAAGGAGTAACAAACATACAAACTTTTGCATTTATAATATTAGTAAATTAGTAGAATTGACGGAACGAATCCTAGGTGAACGACAATGCGATGCGACGCTATTCGACCCGACGCGAAAATATCAAGTAGTCGTTGCATACATTCGTGTCCTGTGTTGTCGCCTTAATCAGTGTCATTGGTAATATGGTCGTATTGTGTCGCGTTACATCGCGTCGCGTCGCCTCATGTCGCCCACCTAGGACAACGGGTTTACGAGTCTTACCGCCGATATTTTTTAAAATTCAAATTCAAAATCATATTCATATAGGTATAATATATTAGTATAGATATAGATATAGATACAGATACAGATACAGATATAGATATAGATACAGACACAGATACAGATACAGAAACAGATATAGATATATGATGACGATATATAGATGATGATAGATAATGATATAGATTTTTCGTTGATCAGTTTTTCAGAAAGCGGCGGTTTATGCACCAATTAATAATATAAAACAGCTATTAGAATAATCAAATTTGTTGTTCGTCGAATTGTCCGATAAATTTCGGATCTATAAATGTCCTCAAGAGCCAAGAATCAATTAAGTTAATATCTAAACCATTGAACGAGTAAAAACAGACTTCATAGCGGCGACAGTAATATCTAACAGTGTAATGAAGTTAAACGACGACTCACGTAACGAGAATCTAATATCGCAGCCACGATTCGAATTAAGTTAGCCTCACTCCCTCTCCCATGAAACTAAATTCTATAGTTTGAAATACGGTCGTTAGAGGGCGTTTAATATGGAACGCACATAAGAGAACATAAAGCTTCAAGTAATGATAAAATTGAAACGTCTGTGAAATTAACCTACGTTTTTATGAGCTAACTAGTTGACGGCAGGATTTTGATGATAAAACTACACTAAATGTTAAGTGAAGCCCATCGCAATTATAATTCTGAAAACTGCATTCAAATCGGATAAGCCGTTTCTGAGATTAACGTGCAAAAACATATGGACATAGACATAAACAGACAAAATATGTGTCCGATGGATATAATATTGATACCAAAACATTTATCAGAGAATTCTGAACAAATTTGCTTAAAACATCAATGCTCTATCTTCTACCATTTCAAAGTCTGTAAAGGACATACAAACAAACATTTTTTGTTTTCCGATTTCAATGAAAATACTAAATGTTAAGTAAAAAAAATTGTTTTGAGTTCTTTTCAGTATATAACCAATAATGAAGTTTTATATATATGTATGTATATATCTTTTTTTTTTAATTTCAAATGAGAAGGGCTTGTCGCTGTAGCAACTATGGCGCCCGTAAGAAGCTTTAACAGTACAATAAATCTAGTCCAATCGATCAACAAACAATTACCATTTACAACTGTAATTCAGCAAGTATCTCCGATCGATATAATTTTGGTGCCAAAACCTTTTTCACAGAATTCTGAATAAAGTTGCTAGACAACAATGCTCTATCTCATACCATTTCAGAGGCAATAATAAAGAAACTAACAAACATTAATTTACACTAACAGATAAACATAGCCCGTAATATAACATTCACAGTGAAGCAAAACCACGTTTTATTATGAGATCTGTAATCACACGCTGAGTAATTAACATCCGTAACTGGAGTTAAATCTCGGTTCCAGATTCACTGACGCTCATAAGAACAATTTACGTTTAACCGACTCTAACGATATATCACACCTGCAACTCAGTTTAATTACCTTTCAGTTTAGTAAATATATTAACATACAGAGGTCGCGTTTAATCTTATTTTAAAGACTATGCCTTCAACCCATTAATAGCCCACTACTAAGCACGGGTCTCTCCTCAACACTGAGGTCTAGAGCACTCTCCACCACGCTGCTCTAATGCGGATTGGTGGAGGGGTCAGTGGCCAACCCAAGTGTCAGAAGTTCTCAAACCACCCCAAGGCCTCCGAGGTGGCTTGACGACTGCTATTTTCATAACAACCGGGACTGACGACTTAACGTGCCTTCCGAAGCATGGAAACGCTTAAGAATTTTTTTGCCACTAGCGGTCACCCATCCAGGTACCGACCGCGCCCGCAGTTGCTTAACTTTGTCAATCGCATAGGATCGACGCGAGCCAGGCTATGAGCGCATCACAGATGCATTCAATGTTGTATCATCATCGATGACAATGACTACTCACCAGTGACTCGTCTTCTCACTTGTTTGCTAGTTACATAAAAACTTTGACGTTTTCAAGTATTTCAGTTTTATCTTAATTAGCTATGCTTAAAAACTTAAACACTTCGTTTACTTTGAAAATAGAACTAAATTACAGAATGTCTGAATTGGACTTTTATAAAAACTTAACCGAATAAGGTAAACCCTATTAATATTATTCACCATTAATTCAAAGTAACTAATATCTAAGAATGAACATACCTACCAGTTTATGATAGGAACTTGAGGATATTACACATTTTTTCAGTTGTAGTTCACTAGAAGTCATCTATCTGGCTAATCCTATGACTAAACAAATTAGAGTTAAACCGCATCTGAGATCATTAAATGTACTTATTACTGCTAAGGAATCCTCGTATACTCTAGTCCACGTCATTGTAACCCAACAAAATGTACATTTCAATTCAACTTGTGCCGCCGCGCCGTATTAAATAATTCGATTCCAAAGT
Source organism: Carystus phorcus (assembly GCA_018248895.1). Lineage (NCBI taxonomy): Eukaryota > Metazoa > Arthropoda > Insecta > Lepidoptera > Hesperiidae > Carystus > Carystus phorcus. The sequence goes on from DWJN01001657.1 coordinate 2,745, forward strand.
CTTACGCATCAAGTAAATGTGCATTAATAGAGATAACTACAGATCTACTCGCCAGATGTCGCTCAAATTTATTTAGGACTACATGACGAGTACCAGATTTCCAATAAAAACAAAATTATAAGAATCGCTACACTTAGTAAAAGGTTACTAACCTACATAAAAAAATACAGACGAATTGAGATCTCTTTTTGAAGTCCGTTAAAAGTCATATTAAAAAATGATGTTCAATTTAATTGACTTATTTACCTTTGCTAAATATCTAGACATATACTAAAATCACAAATTTAGGAATGTCCATGCCTCACAAGCCTAGAAAAATAGTAGTTAATGGACAAAACGGGCTTTGAATAGCTGATGGGCGCGGATCTTTCCTTAGAATACGTAAATAAGTTTTTAACTTTATTTAATTATTCGTTTTAGCGGCCTCTTGAATATTCAACGGGTACAAAGCTGTACTGGATGGATAAAGTGCTCGTGGTTATTAGCATTTAACTTTGTGTTACGTCATTATGCGCCTATAAATTATTGTGAATTTTATATTTCAGTTAGGTACATTATGCTTTCAATGGTTACATTTATTGTAGTAAAAAAGGCAAAAGTGTTATGACTGTTTTTTTTGTTAGACTATTGTACCACTTTATCGTTTACGAATCATTAAATGTTAACTATAATAATCTATGTCTTATTTACATAAAGATAAAATATAAAATTCAATTAAGACATATTTATGATATCAAGAAAAGAGTTTGACAAATATAATGTAAATGTTTATAATTTAATAATACTTTTAATTCTGATGCCTTAATGAAATCTTAGCAATCGTCTAAAGAAAATAACGCAAATCCAGAGCTAATTCCAATGAATTCAAATGAATATCTTTAAGTTACACACCTTTGATATGCACTTGACTATCAGACTTACCTATATATACTCAAAGTCTTTATTGAGCCCAATAATTTCTTAAATTTTTGTTTGATTATCAATACATAATCGATTTTATCGATTTCCTACACAAAACTCAAGATAAGGTTTAATGTTTTATTTCAATCAGTTCACAAGATAATATACCTACCTAACATCAGGTTAAATATAATCTCGACTAAATATTATTTCGATGTAATACTAAGTAGGTAATAGGATATCCGAATCGAAGCGATAATCACAGACACAATTGTTTTTCTAATCCTTACTTAAAAATATAAACCATTGGATATTCGAATCAAAGCGTTACAAATGCATTGTTATTCTTAATTTAAATTAATTTTAAATAATACAAAAGTCACGTTAAATGACTTCACATTTTAGATAATCACAAATTGATATGGAATTCATAAAAAATTAATCTAGTTACAATATGTTTGGTAACAATACACAAAGCTGAAGTAGGCCGGGACGGGAGGGCCGTGAGCGAGAAAGAATCGTACGTCGCAGGGTGTAATTAAGACGACCACCCACCGACCTCGAGGCCTTGACCGACAACCCTAATGAGTTCACTGCGACTCCATAACCTATACGGAACTTGTTTTCAGCGTTTATAATGTACTAGCGACCCGTCCCGGGTGCAATGCTGATACTGAATACACTACAGAAAAACTGTGAACGTATTATACATACATATAAACCATCCTCTTCAATCACTCTATCTATTAAAACCGCATCAAAATCCGTTGCATAGTTTTAAAGATTTAAGCATACATAGGGATATAGGGACAGAGAAAGCGACTTTGTTTTATACTAGGTAGTGATGATATATTGTTAGTGTAAATAATATTATGTTATCGATTTGCATTTTTCCTCCTTCGAATGAGGTATTACCATTGTTCCATCGGATTTAAAAAATATAAAATGTCATGATCATTGTCAAAATAATTGTGATAAAATATAAACTTTATTGAGTTTTCAGATCACTAAGAATTAAACAATCCTAATGCCTATCATGCATTAAAAATATGTATATATGCGACTTATCAATTTATTCAAGCCTGGTACGCTTATAATTATTTGACTCCTTATTCACATAGTGGTGTATAAAAAAACTTAATCTATGTTAGTAATGATAATGATTGTAAAATAATAATAACGAATTGTATGTTTGTTTGAAATTGTTTGTTTATTTGTCTGAAATGGTAGGGATAGAGCACTGATGTCTTTAACAATTTTGTGTATAATTCTCTAAAAATGTTAGAAACCCAAATTACCTATATCAATTGGACAAATGGTTGATGATACAGTTGAAAATGATTTTTTGCTAATTGGACTAGATCTACCCATATACCTACATCCAACAGCACTGTAGCTGATGCTATTGCAAAATAATAGGGTTTGATGTCATCGATTATCCCGTCTCGGTGTTGAACTGACACAATATTTATATGTTATTTTTACTTTTTTTTAATAGTTCTTTTTTAGAGTGACGTTTTTATTTTTGTCAGAAAAATATACAAAAACCTAAGGCGCTCGCTGATTTTATTTAAAAAACCCAATATCTTTGCAATAGCATCAGCTACAAATTAGTCGCAGATTTTATTTAGAAAAACCCCTATTATTTTGCAATAGCATCGGATACAAGCACTTTAATAAACATCACAATGGTGTACTTATATATGCAGACATCTTTAAATTTGATTTATGATATGCAACACGCACTGGAACAGTAACTATTCAATAAAAATCATCTAATACAAAGTTAATGAATATGTTAACGAGCCATTTAGTTTCACCATCAACCCTATACATTAGCAATAAATGAACCGAAAGTGCGGAATGGAAATCTTTGTTTCTCTCTTGTTGGGCCGCCAACACATCAATGGTGACTTTAATCTTACTGAAATCTACGGACTCCAGTGATTACTTATCATGAAGCATCAGCAGGTATATTGCCAAGTTATACATAAAAATTCTCCTACCTATCCCTGATCATCTCCTACTAAGGGAATTAAAAAATCCTACCAATAGTATTTAGTGACTAATTAAGTATTAGCATACTAAATTTGAAGTCGATGATAAATTCTCAACGCGGAAATAAGGGAACTTATAAGCTAATATATTAATGGTCTCCTCCGTGTCTCAAATTTTCGAAATATCTGGTCTCAATACTTATCTATCTACATTATAAAGAAAATCTGTGGAAAATTTAAGTTCTGTACATCTAAAGGTTTGTTCAGTCAAGACGGCTGTTATGTTTTTATATCCACCAATAAAATCCGTAGGTACAAACTACAATACTCTATATGAATAAAAAAGGTATACCTATCATTAAAATAAGAGTAATTAAAATATTTAATATTTAAGAATTTCAAGAGGAAAGAAAAAAATACCATTAAAAATTTTGTATCCTAATTTTCTATTCCCAATAAAATTTCAACGTTACGATTATTTTATATATGAATGTATATTTTTTTATTTTTTGCTATTATTTTCTATGAAGTTGTGCAACAGAGTTCTTTTCGCCTTTTCTTCTTTTCCCCATCCATTAGGTCCCAACATAACGAAGGTTAATTTGTCGTTCATTCCTGACGCTTCGAGAAGATGACATACCTAGGTATGGCATAGAAAATAATAGACAGAAAAAATCAACGATATTTTATTTTTTCATATTGTCATTGACCTACGCTAATTGTTTTAAGATAAAATAAAGAGTATTTTTGTAAAATCAAAAGTATTTTTTGTTTTTGTTTTAAAGACATTTTTGGTGCTTGTCGAATAAATAACTTTAGGGTAAATTTAAAACAAACTTATGATGGCTATTTTGAACTCTATGATGTTGAAAGTAGTAATTTATATTTTACACAGTAAAAAATTGTATTGTTAAAACAGTATAGTAATATGTACAGTATGATTATAAAACGTCATAGTAATTAAGGCAAAATTGATAAAGTTCCTCCTGAACTAATATGATCCAAAACAACTGAACAATAACACGGTATCCAATAAGCATTTGTAAATATAAAATCTCAATACAGACTATAATAAAGAGAGTGAAGTACGCATAATGCAGAGACGGCAACATTTCGCAAAAATTTAAAAATTTTCGTCGACACAGACACCAGATATTTTATTCAGGTACTTTATTTAAGTCAAGAACAAAATTGCGTCGAAACGTAAAGACGAATACGACGCCATATTGTTGCATTGCATTTCTCATGCAATGTCCCGTTTGCTAAACAAAAATCAAACAACAAAAGGAAAATGCCGACGAGCCGGTTACCAAACTTTTTTACTTATTTCAGCGAGCACGAAGCCACGATCCCCGGGACCAAAAGGTACTATGTCGCTTTCAACGCTAAACTTAAATCTGTACATAAAAGGCTTAACTTTCTCAAAACAGGTTTTCTTTAAAGACGTTTTGTTTTTCAATATAAAAGCTCCGACACGAGAGCTCCGCCTACACTTGATTTAAAATTAGAACTCTTGCGTGACAAACGCCGGTAACTTCGAATTATATGCTAAAAAGTTAAACTTTATTCGCAGGTGATAGGGCACAATATTCCACGATAGTTTATCTACCGTAAGGTGGGTTGCTCCGTAAATGCCACTGGCCCAATGGCGAGCCGTGAAATAAACAAGAAATATGGGAATGAGCGAGACAGCAATATTCAACGGGTGAAGCGTTACGAACTTTGCAGACTTTAAAAACTGTTAAAGGTAAACTTTAAGCTTTTAATTTCCTATCAAAAAATTAAATATATTCTAAACATAGTATTTTTTTATATTGTTACCCAATCCATAGTTCTAAACCCAAAAAAATTCATGTTTTAAAACTTATATCCGCAAACGTCAAGCAAGAGAGACGCTAGATACACCTGCGCAGAATGGCTGAGAAGGACAAAAGATCTATTTTGTGGGCGCAATAGTCGACTGATTGATCTTATGGGTCAAAATCATTCGTTCACTTTTGCACTGTATTTATATCGAATAAGGTTGTTATTACTTTGTGTACGATTGAAAATTACGTCTTTTTGGAATAAGGGGCTGTATGGAAATGGGCATGGCGTCAAGCGAGCAGTGACGATGCGTTTAGTAGACAGTTGACAGTCGCCACGCCACACTGACATTCCGATAGAGCACTGTTATCAAATATCTATTGATGAATATTTTTTGCTGACTCTCCCGCGGTGCGTGTTTTGACATTGATTCGGCGCAAACACATAGTGTTCATTATTTGATATTTATTCTCAAAACAATAAATACATTTGGAAAAGTGTGTGTGAAGTGTTGTGATAAAATGACTAAGAATCAAAGTGTGTCGGACTATAACTAAAGTGAAGTTTTTGTTATTTTCTTTCTAAAAGTAAGTTGCTTTATTCTTGTTTAAATATTTTTCTGCAAAGGTATAAAGTTGTATCGGTACATGTATGTAGGTATTTATTAACATTTAACATATATGTTAATAAAAAGTTAACATAAATGTACGTTACATAGATTTAACGTAGCGTAACAAAGGTGTACGTTCTCCAATGTTCAAGAATTGTTTAAATGTCAATCTTATGTATGGATCGCTTAGAAGGGGAAATTATAAACGCGGGGCGCGGGTTCAATACCTCAACGTACTAGTAATTATCATAGTCACATACCGAAGTAATAATTATTGCTTGTTCTGTTAAAGATTTTTTTTTATAATATCTAAAGAACTGTAATTTTTGACAACCCGTAGGTTATATCTGTACCTACCTATAGGTATCTATCTCTCTTCCGAATTTGAAGTGAGACAGTTATATGTATTGAATAATTAAATGATTATTATTTGTAATTTAGGTAAGTACTTTTTTGAACTAGATAATAGGTATAAATATACTCTACTTAGATACCTACTTAAACAATTAATTAAAATAATATCTCAAAATATTTTAATAACCATTTCATTGTTTGAAATCTTTTAAAATCATAATCTCATTTTAAAAATTAAGGGTTCTAAAATGATATTTATAAAGATTAAAACGGCACTAATACCTAAATGCGTGTAGATGCATTATTTTAAAATATTTTAATAAAATAGTTATATTTGATATATTTATTCATTAATTACTTATCACATATCTGTTGTCCTAAACCTTTACATGTTTCTATTCCATATAAAAGGGCTTAGGTTAGTTTAGGTCATACTTACAAACTAAACTTAAATATGATACACAGTATCTCTGAGAGCATTATATTTGTTATTTCCTTCTAATAAGACGATATTCCAATTCCATATTGGTATTCCAAAAGTTGAACAATGGCCACAAATATGCACTGGATAGGAAATAACTAAGGATGTGTACAATTAGTGCACTTTTACAATACTTTCTGTTTACTTATTTAATTTTTAATTATAACATATTTAATAAAAGGTCATTGAAGAATTATAATAATAATATATTCTGATTTTAAAGTTATAATATCGCTGACATTAAACGTTTTTAAATACAACAGATAGGAACTGATGAAGATTTTACATATTTATTCGTCATAAATATTGGTTTGTTATCAAGAATTGTTGTCTTAAGTATTTTTCATTAAATAAGTAAACAGTTAAATGGAAGATAATAACATGTAGGTAATGAAAATAAAACAGTAGGTAACACTTTTTGTATTAAAAAAGCCTTAAGTAAAAAATAATATTTTGCTCTTGAAAAAGAAACTTTTGCTTGACATACCTAGACAGGTTTTAGAGAGAAGTTAGCTCACAAATAAGGGCAAAACACATGCCATACGAACCAAATCTATTGCTATTACAGCTGTATTACTACATAATGACAACCATTATTTATACGAAAACCGTTTCGTTTGCTTCAGTCAAAAGAAAGGCTAATGCGGAGAAGCATACTGGGCATTGCGCAAGAGCATCGATGGATTGACACGAATAACCAAACCATTAGAAACGCATTCCGAGAAGTAGTTACTTACTTCCAGTTGAACGGAATCCTTTTTGTAACCTTGCAGTATGCCCTCAGCAAGCTGAGGAGCTAGCCCTTGAAAATACATAGGCTTCAAACGAAGTTTTAAGGGGGCTTTAAGGAATTAAGTTATAGGAACTTAGCATGTCGCATTTCGCTTCACCAACTATTGAAGTAGCGTCGTGGAGTAGGCTCTAAGCCTCAGTGATGAGGAAGGCCCTGTAGCAGATGGAAGGCAATGATGACATTTCAAGAAGGTTACGGAGACTGTTTGACAGTTAACGAGTTGAATTATCAATAGCGAGGACTGTACACGTGGACACATATCTCAATGTAAGAGCCAGAGGAACATATTACATACATTAACATCCAAGACCACATCGCTACTTACAATCAGGTGGGATTGTAATCAAGCAATAACTTATACCTATGTAAAAAAATCGTTCAATGGATTTCTTCTCGAAAAATGCAGATATAATTTCTTAACTTAAGACTATGGCAGAAAACAGCAAAAGCTAATGAATTGAGATGGCTGTCAAATGTGTGCAATGTTACATTAGTAACGCGATGTCTAATTTTCCACCAACCTATACTGCAGAATCGAGATGTAGCACTCTAGGCCTTTTGATTTACGAGAACAGAACCCTGTATTGTGCTTCTAATGGTTTGAAGTCGTGTCCCAAAACTTATGGCCAAATAACTCTTTTAAACATAGGCATATAGATGATATAGCAATGAATTGAAGTACGTAAGTGACGTTAACTACTTCCATGTTCTGTATATTGTACATCCCTACAAACAATTTTTAACTTTCTGAGTTCATGGTCCGTATATCTTCAAATGTGTTAGGTACTGTAAGATTATTTTTTCTTTCGGAAGCGATAGTAGCCTTAATGGTTTTAGGAAGCCGACAACATTCCTTGACTTACCTACGGGTTAAAAATAGATAATGCCGACAATAACTTCACAAAGATAACGTGTTTTATCTCGCTCATATTTTGTTCAATATTATGTCATAGGAAGTTCGTCGGACGAGCTATGAGCGAAATGGTTCTACGAAATGTTTACAGATTCTACTCATTGAGTTAAACGAAAAGCAAATGAGTTTACATAGCTATCATAGTTTGTGGACGATGGCATAAACAATATAAAAATCTCTCCTTACCACGCCTGTAAAAAATATATTTTAATTTAGAAATAAAACAATACATAACAACTGACAACAGCACAAAATCAAAGAAGACATTAACATACATGTATTTGAAATATCTTAAAGGTACTTTGTAATTTTACTTAATCAAAACAAATTTAGATGGTAATATTTAAACAATTACAAGTTAAAGAAAGAAAGCATGGTAACTTTGAAGTTAGCTAAATAAACGTACCTATTAGGTACTCATACTGAAGTTTGCTACTATTAAGTTATATAATATGGGGAATATGGATAATATCCTAGATTTTATTCACATTTGAGCTTAGTAAACTACTAGGTAGATTCATAGAGTATAGTTTACGCGATACGCCAGCGTCGGCCCGCCTCTCGTCGCTGGGCGGTGGAACTCAGGACACGCCCATTCCGCATATGCTTTACGTTTCATGTACTGAATATTCCCTTTCAATGTACATAACATGACAATGTAGACTACATGCCTAAAATGCCCTGCGTTGCGTCTTGAATGCTTGATGAGAGCGATAACACGTGGTGTTCTAAGCTGTGGAACAAAGGAAATGGCAGAGAATAAAGGATAATGTTTGAATTCAGGTTTTGTTTTGTTCAACCAAATCGTAGCTAGGTAGGTTTATCTTCATTTTAGCGTTTGTATTTGTCCATATTCATTACGCAATTTTTATAACAATATTCTTTGTGACAGTAAGAAAGGTTCATGTTTGTTAGAAGTGTTAAATAAACGGATTTAGTAGATTTTGTCCGCTAGCTCCAAATCTTAGCAATTAAAATTACCGAGATTTTTTAATCTTTGTAGGACTATAAAGATAAAATAAGAGACAAAGGTAGAACGATATCGTAATTGTCCTTATAAAAACCTTCAAAGTTGTAAATACCTATCTTATTTTTTCGACAAAACTGATAAGTAACTAAAGCGGTTCATAAACTAATACCTAACTAAATGGGTATGTCTTAATATTTAAAATACAGGATACATTCCTATTCCTAACTACAACAAAACCTGTGCACAAACATTTTGCTGTGTATCTCTTTCACGTTACGTTTCCTTAAACTATTTTAATTTATATGTATTAAACGATATTTGAATCAATCAGTTGAAGAATATCTATGTATCTCGAAATGTTCACAGATATAATTCTACTCTTAAAGACTGAAATGGTGCGTTTAATTTATGATAGGTAATCTTTAACAAAGGAGAATTTATGCATGACTCAAATTCACCTTGCTTGAAGTAACTACAAAAACATCGTTTTTTTTTTGTATTAATACAGAGATAGTGATATCTGTGTTCTATTGATAAAACTGTTGCAACATAGGTACACATTCAAACAGCACCAGAGGATATCACCTAAATAGCGATTGCAAAACCTAAATCACGCTATTAAAGTTTAACAATACAGTTAGTTCTTTTCAAAAATAAACTTTACGAACAAGACGAATTTAATCTCCGTTACTTAGCAAGCAAGAGCACATATAGCGATGGGAGATCCACCTTGCTAGAACATTTATTAATATACCTAAACATAATTAATTACGAAATCCAAAAACTTGACATCATAAAATCTGTTTAAAACTCGGGGGCAGTTTCAAATTAATGGTAATAATATACGAGAAAAACATAAAACATCTAAACTGTCCTTCTCAACATCTCCTTTTGACTGATTAGTTAACCTCATTGACTTACCGGGTACACATCAATGTATCAAAATGATAATGAAACTAGCAATTCGTGAAGATTCCACCAATTACTTGCCCTCGCCGATCCATCATAAATCTGCGACGAGTCGACCGGCGCGGCGTAACGCTGACTTATGGCGTGTACCTTCCGCTTCATATCACCATGTTTGTCATTCCACTTTCATGTTTATTCAATATTGCATCTGTTAAAGGCAATGTATCGTATGAAATATTAAATTGCCTTGCTGCCTCAGTAGCTCTATAATATTATTTTAGCTTTTATACTCCCGTTTTAGACTACTAACGGCTACTGAAATTTACATACAGTAAATAAGTCCAGTAATTTACTTTCATAATAGTCAGTTTTTTTTTGTGACAATATTGTGTAGTAATATGAAACCTGTAATATTCTTTTATTCCTGTTTATTATATTGAAAATTATTAATCTTTCTATATATTAAAATGTAACTTCCGCATCTTTCTGTCTGCTAAAATTTTAAAGTCGTTGAAATATGTAGGTATACGTGATAATATTTTAATAGAAGAACGTTGTAATATAATTTGAAAAGAAAAATTCTTAAGGATTATTGAGTTTTAATCGTTTTGAGATGTGTATAATTTAGCATTGATGCTACTTCCGTTTCTTTGATAATAGCTGTGCCGTAGGGAAACGTGGCCGAATTTACCTAGTATTAACCGGTGAATTGTTTTTCACGTAAGTTTACAATATAATAGGTAGGTACCTAGTGTGTGGGTGAGAAGTATGTTTCTAAAGGCCACGATGGACAACTTTGACTTCTTATAAATACCCATGTAACTATGTAAAACCGTAGTAATTACTGACAAAAGCGCATATAGAACCTAAATGTGAATTTTACTTTGTAGGTACCCCACGCTGTCGTATTTAACTATAAAACAAGCCTTAATACAGTTTATCCCTAAACGTAATAAAATACCTGAACGATAAGTTCCTTTAGGGCTTTTTACTTTAAAGAATGCCAAAGGAAACATGTTATTAAGACTTCACTACTTGTTAGACAAAGTAAACATCTCTCTACTATTTGTTTTGGTAAATTGTTGGTATGATTTTTACCCCTTTTAAATTATATCAAACAATACTCGATCTAGTTAGCAACATATTAATTAAATACGTTCGGATACGTATTTCTTTTATTCTATGCAAATCTTATGCTATAAATGCACACATATAGTTTTTTAAAACTTCTTTTTGAATTTACTACAGATCTTTAAATCTGGATTCCATCAAATTTTACTTCAAAGGTTATATATAATAAAACATCCATAAATGTCCGGATAATTAACTTATAGAGACTAGAATGCTATTATGAATAATATAAAGCGACTTTATAGAAGACAAAATAAAAACTTTCCACATATCGTAATCAAAACTTAGCATTTGGACTGAATCCGAATCTATAAATCATATACCTAGAGAAGTTACAGAATAGGACATACTCCTATTATTATATCTTAGTGTACATCTTAATACATATAGTTGTAAATGCGAGTGATTATTATTATGTACAGAATATTATAAAGAGTAGGCATTTCAATATTGTTATATCAGACCATGAATAATTCGTTAAAACCATATGAAGTATTCGTTACCCTTTATACATGGTTACAAGAATCTTGTAAGTACTCTATTCTTAGAAGCCACGCTATATGTATAAACTACTTTGCAGTTCAGTTACATTCTTAGTCGCTTCGCCACATGAGTAGGTAGGTACAAGCGCCCGCGCATCGCGTGGGAATAATTCTGTAATGGATGATATGAACTGTACAAGATATTATCGCAATTCCTTGACATCCAATTGTCAAGAAGTTACAAGCTTGATTTGAAATCGCTAACATATTTATAAAATTATAAATAATAGTTATGACTATAGCATGATATCCAAAAATAGGTTACAAAAAATGTTGAAAATAATTTTTAGCTATTAGTTACTTTTCAACTAGGTATGTAAATATCAAACAATACTCAGATTCAGCACACATATAAGTCACTTTAGACATTACTTAGATACCTATTACCTAGATTAAAATTTACATAATTATTCATATACGACTATATCTTAATGATTCTGTATAATTATGTACTTATTACATTCGTCCACATAGATTGCACACGCAGCATTTTGCACGTTGTAACTAAAATCACTTTGAAAGACAGTAATCAAATAAAGTTGTGAGTTAACAAACCTACAATTAGTATTCGTATCTAGCTAGTATTCGTATCGTATCGTTATTTGGTTAACGTAAAGGACATGATGTCTTAGGTTCATAACATTTATAATCAGCAGTAATACATGATAAAAAACATTCAAGAATAATGTTTTATAGTCGATTTGTATGTACCCCTATTTGTGAGGTGCACGCTGTAAAAATTATACCTAAGTTACGAGCAGCAATTAATTTCTATTCTTATACGTGCATAGAAACAGAATTGTAGTTTTTTAGCAAAATAGTCCAGTCCGTTAAATTATTGTACCTATTTGTTTTGGTATGAATAGTTTACTAATTTCCTTCTTACGTCTATACTATACAGAATGTTTCTTCTTTAAAAAATATAAAAAAGAAGTCATGTTAAACGATATTGTATACATGCACAAAAATTATTAAATGAATAAACAAATAAATTCACACATAAACATAAATCGGTTACTGGAATAGATTGAATTACTTACTTACTTGAGATCAAATACACGAAGAATACTGATCAATTTAAACATGAATCTGAATCTATAATTATTAAAAAGGTTTCTGTTATAATACTGTATTACTTTCTGAAAGGACACTGTGAGTAAATTTGATTAGACGGACCTAGGGATCTTACATTTGATCACCGATGATCACTATAAACTAAGAGTGATGTAACCCGTTATACGGAAACGAAGTAACTGCTGTTATTCGGTTCGATTGCCTCAAATATATTGAACCAGATCTGTTATAAAGTATCTTAAGCCAATCGAAAGTAAGCAAAGGTATGAACTGCATAAATTATTGTTATGTAAACGTAGGTACGTATGTGCCAGCGGTAGGCGTGGGCCGGACGCACGCCATTCTATTCCCCGAAGAGGAAATCGTTATGGCCGGCAAATTGGAGGCTAACTACCAGTTGGAGTCGGAGTCCGCAGTCGCTCCCGACACGCAGCTGTACTGTTATTTACTCTGAACTCGTTTAACAAAAAAACATCGGCTAATACATAATGTACGTCAAGGTGCGAGTAGTAAAGAACGATGGCATATAGTTTTCTTTTATTATAATTATTAGTTTCGCCGTTTCTTCTCCTAGATGTAAAAGCACCTTTCCGAAACGGTGGTAGAATCAAAAAATGACATGCATAAGTGTATTGAAATAATACCTATACGAATAAATGATTTTGAATTTGAATTTAAAAGTTCTAAATAAAAGTCCGCGACAGCATATGTCTAGCTTCTAAGGTTAACCCACAATAAGCATTTTTATGGTTATCAAAATAGTTCTAAAATAATAATTTATATGGCAAAACAACGTTTGCTGGCTCATCTAGTAATTTATATGGCAAAACAAAGTTTGCTGGATCATCTAGTACTTAATACTAGTTGACCCAGCAGACGTTGTTCTGCATTAATATAACACGCACTATGTACTTAATATTTATGTACACAATTCTGATTTTATGTTACTATGTACTTGTTTATCTGAATGTATTCATTTGCTTTGAGTTGTCAGATCACTATGAATTAAACAATCCTAATGGCTATTAAGCATTAAAATATATATTATGCAAGTCGACTTATCAACTTAGTCCCGCCTGGTACATATTATATAAATTGTCTTATTCAATACGAAACTTTATACTAGCTTAACGTAAGTATGTAAACAAATATAGTAGAACTTCTTAAATCCTCTTCACGTGAAATGAAACCTAATTAGAACGGAAGAAGGTGCCTGTTTCAGTGATGCAGTTTTCTCAAACTAATTTGCACTTCCCTTTATACTCTGTTTTTATTCAACGTACTTACTACAGTAGGTACAAATACAATTTATTTGTACACCAAAATACATTGTAAAGGATTTGTTTTTATATCTATTATATGTAAGCTAACTGACCCGGCAAACTTTGTGCCTTGGAATATTCTGTTTTAACTGGAAAATATTTTGTTTGTCGCCTTTTTGTAACATTCCTCATTAATGCTTCGCTCCTATTGGTCGTAGCATTTATATAGCCTACAGCCTTCCTCAATAAATGGACTATCCGACACATTTATATTTTTTTAATTTGAACTAATAGTTTCTGAGATTAGTGCGTTCAAACAAACTCTTCAGCTTGATATTATTAGTACAGATATAAAATGTCACAATATTTATCCGGGTCGAAATCTGGAACTCTAAAGGAAATTGTTAGAGTACTTTACAAGTTGGCTGGTGTGGTGTGACAACGCAGAATTTAACTATGTACACACATACATATCTTTTAAGCAATAGGTACTTGCACTATTAACAATTATAAAAACTTTAAACAACATGACAATTACTAACTTAAGTAGTTGGCTGTGGCTGTTTATTTCCATGAATCCTTATCATTAATTAGCTGACCACTGCAAACGGTGTTTCGCCATATAAATTATTATTTTAAAACTATTTCTATAACCATAAAAATTGTTATATTGGGTTAACCTAAAAAGCTAGACATATGCTATCGCGGACTTTTATTTAGATGGGAACAATTTTGTAATACATCATTTTTGAGTTACTTTCTTCGCAATATTTTTTACTGCTACTCCTCTCCTATTCAT
>DWJN01001658.1:0-17277 GCA_018248895.1 Carystus phorcus
AATCCTAGTGTGGAGCTATGTGTGTGTAGCATTACTTATTTCATGTTTTCATAAATATACTTATGAAGGTCAAACATTCCCATCTACCACTATACTACTACTCGTATTCGCATCGAATGGTGCCTTATAAAAAGGAGAGGAAACGGCGAAAGAAACCCCTCAGCACATCTTTTAGTCAATACCTTTACTAAGTGTAAACAATCTGAATTACTAGTTTGAGCAGAACCGGCTGTCCTTATAATGGCAAAATCTTCGTTACCATTATAAAGAAATAACAATACTAAATATCATCTACAGCTACTGACTAAAAAGTCGCTTGTATATAGATTACTTATATTTTTGTTAACAACCATAGAGTTAAAACAGTATGTCCAATATTACTCTGTACCATGTAGCACACTCTAGAGAGATCGCATCTGTCGCGCTCCCTTCAGTCGTAACCCTACACCCCACGTTCATACCAGCTTGGTATTTGCGTGCGTAATAAATCCATTTTTAAGTGCCAAGGGTCCGTAAGGTTGTTTATAAACCACTGAGGGTCATCCCACGATGTTCTCTGCTCGTCACTTGTCCTATAACTGTTCATAAAATAGAAATAAATGTTTAATTAATATTTTAGTCATGTTTACCTAGTAGTTTCCGCGCGAATAGCCGTTTTGAAGGCACTTTTATTTGCTTCAGCTTTGTACAAAATGTAATATTACTTTTCAACGTAATTTAATCGATTTAAGACGCCTAATTGATTTTATACACGTATTAAAGATCGATGATAGTACGATAGCAAAACACTGAATCACCGAATTGATCTATTGATGAAGCTCGAAATTGAAAGACAGAACCCTACGTAAACACATTGAGCATGATAGATCTTAACATTATAGAAAATGGGTTTCCAACGGCCTTATAGTTTGATGTACTATAAATTCTTTCTGAGTTTCTTTAGTTTTATTTTATATTTTTAAGCTAAGTTGCAGCGTGACCTCAATTACACAGCGGTGAAATTCAATATGATGAAGACTTTCACATCATATGGTGACAGGAATGCCGATGCAAAACAGCTATCCCACTCCTTCGAGCGCAGATTTAATGACGGGACAAGGATGCAAAAGGAATGAATACGTAGGATCATACTATGGAGAGTAGAGATACATAAATATGTATATAGACATATACACACAGACATTGACAGTTTTAAAAATTACAGCAATATATTAAAGGCTAATCATATATTTAAAATTATCGTCTCACAATGTTACTTACGAGTACCATACTCCTCCGAAACGGCTCGACCGATTCTCATGAAATTTTGTGTGCATATTGGATAGGTCTGATTTTTCATATCCCTAAATGTTAAGGGTGGTCCACCCCTTATTTTTTTATGGCAAAACAACGTTTGCTGGGTCAGCTAGTATTATTATAGAAATTAATATTTCACTCCGGTATCACCACAGACTGAAGAACACTATTTTCTTCTTACATATTAAATTCTGTCGATTTTTGTAGTGGCCAAACAGTAAAAGTATGTAGTATTAAGTAGTGAGAAGAGGAAAATAATTTTAAAACTTTATACACATTTCTTTTTAAAGCAATATGGGGAAATCAATCGATATAATCGATATAAAAATAAAACACTGACCAAAATACTTAGCTCCCCGCTTTACGATTTCGCGTCACTTTTGATACATATTTTTAACCGATTAGAAAAAAAAAGTTTTTAAGTGTGCTACTTAATAACTTTTTACAGGGTGAACTAATTTGGATGATTCTTGTTTCATTCGCAAACTGATGCTCGTCATGTCGTCAAACAATAATTTTACCGAATCTGACTAGGAGGTTTTGAGTTATCCCTAACGCATTTAGTTGATGTCAATGATTTCTGAATCGGAATATTTAAAACAACGTATTTAATTGAAGTTGGATTTTTTCCTTTTCTGCATTGACAAAGCGATAATATAGACTCCAATAATTTCGTGTTTTAAACACCGACTACCATTGAAGATAAAAACTAGCTGTGTAACATAATTGCAAGAAGGGTACTATAATCACAATACCAAGACTGTTAAGACGATACCATTACATTCAACTTGTCCGTGCACTTTAGATAATAGTCGGTTCATGAGCTTGTGTCTGGCCATACAGAAGTACTTCCCAGTAGACACATTCTGCAGTTTTGCTACTGGAAAATCAGTTTTCAGTAATGAGGTTTAATATATTTTAATTATAGCGGGTACTCACGATCTCTGTATTCTTTTTATTGTTTTACCGATATTTCGGCCCAGTTACATGGATCGTGGTCACGGCGAGACTGCAGTGGCGGGGAGAAACTATTGACAGCTGACACTTGACATACACTAATGATAGATAAGCCTATCTATCATCTATGAGGTTTAATATGATATGTACATACTAATGACATGAAAAGCAGCTGAAAAACATTTATTTATTTATTTCTTGCATTTTTTATACTTACACGTTCAGCATCGTCACACTTTTGCTATTGAAACAGTTAGTGCTTGTAATTTCGTTCGCGGGAATATAGGACTCCCAAGAGTGACGTATTCTGTAATCAGTTTAAGTAAATCGGTAGAAATTTATTTTTAAACTCATACAAAACGTTTACTTTCACCATTTTTACCTGATAGGATGAATTTCCAAAAATGGAGCTGTTTAGTGCTTCTATATAACGATATCACGTGAACCATCAGAAATTTCAATATAATTAATTATACTATTTCACTCACGAGCCTTCATAGTTAATAAAAAGGATAAAACTGAACATTTAAAATCCTGCTTTTGTTGTTTTTTTAATCTTAGTTAAATTATTTTTTATACTGTTACAAGTTAAATGTAAATCTTGATATATAAATGCATTTGTATGTAAATATATCAATTTATTACGTAATTAATAATATGTATTTTTTGTCTCAAGCAGTTCAATAATGAGAGATATAGAGTTTAGTTATATCACATTCGATTTACCTTTCAATGTTCAATAATTATTATATTAATTGTAATAAACATGAGAGATCATTTAAAACAGTTGATTTGTATAAAAGTGGAGTTATTTGTAATCTGTGCGTTACTTATTATAATATCTATTTGTAAATATTGCAACTGTTCGTTGTTAACTTAATAATTTAATAATTTTAGATCATGTTTACCGTGTGATTAATGAAAGTCTAACAATATATCAACTCCGAGTATATGTTTACATCGGGGAGTTATTTATACGCAGCTCTAAATATAGCTCGACCAGAAACGCCATATAACTTCAAACGGGCAAACTTTGTGTCATTCGTGTAAACCTAATTACGTCAACAATAAAGTATATGGCCTTCCGCGTGCTCTCCCCGTTTCCTGGGCTCCTGGTTTGAGATGTAACTAATTAAGTCATAAAAAGCGGCGTTTCCTTGGCTGAAGTGTTATTTTGTGCCGACAGACCGCGCCGGCACGAGTGAGTTATTATCCCTATTCCCTATCCCCGCTTTTAATTATTCATGAGCCTTGCCGGACAAGTTTCAGCAACTTCAGGGCCAACATCTGGCGTTCTCGGGTTATCTGAACTGCGTGTAGTTTTTTGGACGGTTGCTCGTAATTGGATCGAGTTTCACGAGTGGCGATGGGAATTTTGTTAATTCTGTTTCCTATAATTCAACGCTGTTAAATTATTTTATGATGTTTACGGCATTTAAAAAAACATTGGATGACTTTTTTGTCGGTTTCTGAAATGTAAATCAACGAAAAATACACTAATCGACTGTCAGATTTATTGTTAGTTATCCCTTTTCGTAATTTTTCCCTTTGAACTTTTAGACAAAAATTAGCGATAGCATATACATACATACGACTTGAACGTATTCAATGGCGTGTCCATAATTTAAAAACTATTTTCATATCAGACCAAATTAGATTAGAGATTAGTAAATTATGATACCCTAATCGATATTTCAGAGCTGCTAAGTTGACATGCCTGTTAGTTTAACAAGATTTTAATCAGCCGCTCTGTAACCGGCGGTGTAAGCCTTAAAATTTCAGTAGGTAACGCATATATTAATATTAAAGACGTTGTGTGTTTTAATTAGTTATTTTTCACTTTTAGGGCCACTTTCACTTTAATTTCGTCGTATTTTGTTTTATATATTTCCTTTAAACGTAATTTCCTCAATTCCTTGTTTCAGATGCCGCCGCTCTCGAGCGCGCGCTACTGAAATGAGCACAGCGGCTTCAAGCCGCAATTATTCATATGATGAGACTATACAGGTTTGTCTTGAATTTTTTGCCTTGCCTTCAAGCCATTAACGGGCCACTGACCACGGGTCTCTTCTCATCACTGAGGAGGTCTAGAGCATACACCACCACTCTGCTCCACTGCACTTTAAAGTACCTATCACATAATAGAAGGAGAGTAAGTTTGCTATATTTGGTTTCTATTTTCTTTTTGCGTATCAGGTTGTAGTCGGCTCTGCCAGCATGGGATCGGGGTTTATATTCTAAGCCGCCCGAATACGGCCTAATTAAAATTTTCTCTTGCGTTGATTTGATACGGATTAAATTGCCGAATTGCTTTTGCTTTGTATTTATCTTGAGTACACTTCTTGCTCAAAAGTACTTTAGAAGGCGATATGAATGTGATCGCAACGTAATATGAACCGTAAGGACTAAACAAGAGGGTTTAATTTAGTACGGAATGCATGGGCTAGGTTGAAAGTTTAGTTGAGCCTGAAGCCTCTTCATGACATCCCGTAAACTCGATTACCAAGCATTCCATCATTCAAGTTTGAAGCTTATTATCAAGGAAACAGAGTATTTATTTCTTAAGTTGTGTGTTTCAGGGGTTCTGAACATGTTTTTCAGAACAGGTCATAACGGCGCATTAGCTGACACGGGCGCACTTACCTTTATTAATGTGGTACAGGGCTCTGCGCTCAGACCCATTGCCAGTTCTGTTTTCCTCGCAATTTCCGATGCTCTTTGGAGGGTCAGAGGGCAAACGGTCGGCACTTAACTACCTATTACAACACTTACTTATATTCCGACACATTATGGTTCAAGGTGAGGAAATCCTACTCATTATCTAAGTGGAAAAGTAATAAAGAAAGATATTTTGTGTATCGCTGAAATAAATGGAAACAAATATATTTTTACTTATAAACATAAGTTATCTTTCAGATATTTTACTTAGATAAATATGTTATCTTTCTCTACATGCCAATTAAAGTCTGTCCGAAGAAACGAAAATCTCTGCAGCTTTGGAGTTTGGCAATACTTAAGGATTTTACCTTGGGTAGCTTTGAAGGACGTTTCTTTAAACTTAAATCGTTTTTTATTGCTATCATGTAGTACGTGAGTAGTTAATGTGGTACCACCTTATTTATTTTATACTTACTAAATTAATGTCATAACAGTAGCTCGTATAATAGTATTTCAGAATTTCGTGTCCAGTTCATATACGATCGTATTAATAAAATTTATCCAATGTACGTCCGGGTACGAGAAAAGTAGCATTCCATAGTAGCCGTAATTAAATACATCAAGAAATAAATTACGAAACCCAATCATAATTGATATGTTTTCTACATTCATAGAATATACAAAAATATTTCCATAATTTAACTTATTTCGGAATCGAGAATAAAAGCAGAATAGAACATTTATACTCTTTTACATATTATTAACTTTACTCAAATTTAAATATAATTCACATTTGCGTGTTACACTAGAACAGTGGAATGTGAAAATCATTTGTTTCAGAGCAAGTATGGCACTAGTATATAATAAATAATATAACATAAAATGAGAAAAATAAAAAAATGTAAACCATCTCAAATTGCAGTCTAGTGTACTAAAAACCCTTACAAGGGTCAAGATGTAGAGCTGTTAACACAGATTTTCAGTCTTAGCTACGTCTGTACCTAGCCAATGTATAAAATTTAAAGTATACGAATCTCAATTCGGGTTTATCTCCTCGCGGTACTTATTTTGGAGCTACAATATCCCCGCGCCGCGGCCATTTATCAGGGAGCGACCCACATTGCCTCGACATCTGCTAACTCTTCGCCACCCCTTATTGGACTGCGATCACGCCAACAGATTATTCCTAGTACTTCCCATCTTGTCGAGAATCTTCACACTTTGCATTGAAACACTGTTTTTTCAATGTGTATTTCGTAAATAAAAACATTTAATGAGTTGCAAAGCGTCCTTGCCTCTATTTTATTTTCTACCAAATACTGGCTCGCATTGTGAAACGTTTTCGTGTTTTTTTGCTTTGTCATTCTTAATGATATAATCACTGAAACATTAATAACAATAACAGAAACTTTATATATATTTTTTTATAGCTGACTATCCAACTACCGGATGGAAAGCGATTGCCGTCGCTTATGGATATCAAGAACACCAAAGGCTAAAGGCATCACTCATGACTTATTGGGGAAGAGAGTAGCGAGGAACTACATTGTTTTTTATGTCTCTTGTTAATTCATATATCTCAGGAGCTTATGGAATAGTTAAACGATTCACATTTCTTAGTGTGCACGTAATGGGTTATATGTTTTTGCGAGAGAAAAATCCATTGTTCTACGATAAACACATCTTTCTACGCAACTGCAGACCCGTTTGCCGAAATGAATGTTTATGCTTTCATTTTATCAAAATTAATTCTCCAGGGCAATGTATGTTGACTCAATTCACTATCGCATTTGTATCTGTCTGTGACCTGACTGTGAGGTCAGATTTGGGGTCTATTACGAAAACGAATGAGTCTATTGGACTGTTTATCAGACTCCCGGGGCAATATATTGCGATTTCACTATCTGTATTGTCCGAGATTGACTTAGTGAATCTGATTACCAAACTGTTCCGGCAAGGGTTGGGCGATGGGCGTAAAGTGGACCACAACGTATTAAGGAGGCGGTGGCCAGAAAATCGAATTTTCCGCTCTACGCATTCCATTCTGTGCCTTTGAGCCTCTGCCGGGATTTTTTGACTATGTCGCGTACATAAACACTGACATAATTTACTTTGATACCGGGAAGCAGTGCGTCTAACCCCTTTGTGCTCTTTTGTACCGTGGATAATAAAATCTCCACGAATTTAGTCCAACGTTCCAGTATTTTGACGAAAAGGTTTGCAAGAACGTAGCGAAATATAAAAGTATTCAATGAAAATAATTCGTGTAAATTAATAAGGCTTTGTTAAGTATACATGCTTGTGTAATTACAATATGTGACGTAAGCCGAATTTAGGAGCACCAGTCCCTTGGATTAAACATTTTTAGGATAGGATTATTTCGGATTTAATTTTTCCGAACGATAAAGCAATAATGGTGTAGGTTTTGACGCTTGCAGAGCGTTTTATTTGTAACAGAGATGTTTAACCTTTACGATAATTATATGCTTTAAAATAATGTCAGTCATTTGGTTGCCTGATATCAGCACTGTACTATTTTATTAATAGTTTTGCTTTAGCTAAGATCTTATGACTGTAATACAGATTCGTGTATAAATAACTAATATTAATAGTAATTATAAAGACTTACTGCTAAACCAAAGCCCAGAAGTGTTTATTACGTTTTAATTGCTTTACGTTTTTCGTAAAGATTTTTTTCGAAGTTTGGTAGCTTGAATCAGTTAATCACTTATTTTTTGGTAACAAGCTGAAAGCTGAACAACAGGGAGATATTAAAGTGCGTATCATCTTTCTTAAAAATATAACCTGAATAAAACTTAGAAATTAAAAAAATATTCAGTAAAACATTTTTATAATACGTAATAAGTATATGAAAAACATGGGACCTTTTAAATTAATGTTTTATTAACGGAGGGTTTTCGTAATCTAAAATGAAGTGATAAAAATAAACGTGAAACGAGGAGAGGTGAGGAGAGACTTATATAAATAATATTGGCCGACGATTGGAGCAATACTTGAGTGAAAAAAATAGTTTTGCCAAACGATTGCAATAAAAAATTATTAAAACATTGGGGAGACGTCTTTTTCTTGAACCCTAACTTTTCTAAACCATCATATTAGGGCGGAACAATTAGAGTGGTAGTTTCCAAAATCGGTTCAACGAGGCCTTTGTTTATTCTTAAACAATTGAATTGGATTGGGACGTTTGTTTGCAGTACAATGCTCCTGTATATTACACAGTTATGTGCGGAACTGAATGCGTGTGGGGTACACGTAAATTGCCCGTTGGTTTTGGAATACAAACACAAAATTAAGGTTTGCTGTGCTCGCTGTTTCATATTTGTAGCGGCATATGGTAAAACTGATGTACTTAGGTAAATTTTATGTATTAGTAGGTGCACCTATTTTTACATAACATAACGCTAACATATTTCAGTAATGCTAACAATCGTTGTAGTATGTAAAAGTATGTAATAATGGAGTAGTTAATAGATCAAGAAATTTTCGATTTTAGACCTGATCATAAACCTGACTTTTTGTTACTTCAATGAAAACAGACTTAATTATTATAAAATTATTACACGATAGATTCTAGGGCTGTGGTAGCTTGGTAGTCAAATAAAGAATCCTACCATCGTGTACAGTCAAAATATAACTCGGAACAGATAAGGTTGGCTAGGACTTAGGGATGAATGGTTTTCCTTCCACCTCCGAATAAAGCGTAACTTGAAACTCCTCTCAAACTGGCCTTAAAATGTAATAATACAGTAGAACAGTGTACAGTAAATTGCACGAAGCCTTAGAGTTTGGCTGTTAACTAGTAGAATTACCGGGACCTACAGCGACAATTATGTTTCCCAGTGGCCATTCATTTCGTTTTAGCGAGGCTTCTTGAATCGCTAAGCGCTCGTAAACCTGTCCCGGCGGTAATTAATCTTTCGCAAAATTTTAATGGAGATGCCACTGACTCGTGCCAGGCCGTGTTTAGGCTTCTGCCTTGACCGTACCTAGATATAACATACGACATAACGGATTTAAATAATTGGTTAACACATAGGTTGCACAGAAAATAATAACAAATACGTAGATAAAATTTAGTTTATAAACACCAATATACCTGAATTCTAAAAACGTTTACATTGGTTTGTTTCACGTCTGAATAATAAGCGAGGACAGAGATAATGGTTTTGGACAGAAAACTGGCAAGTCAATATGTTCAGGCAGACCATAGCTAGGTTTTCTAGAGATTCCAGACCCGATCAAACTCTTTCGGGATATCTTGCAGCTGATGAAATAATTTGTAAGTAGTTATTTATTTATCTTTTATTGCAACAACTTTAACGCTAAGGAGTACAATGAGTGGACTTAATGCCTGATGGCCAGTCATCCCCGGAAGCTGGTGAGAGGATGTAGCAGGTGCAATGCAATGTAAGTTACACTTTCATTCTTTTACAATCCATTTTATTGTACTTTTTAAACGCTTATGTTAAGACTATTAAGTTATTTAGGTTAGTCACCCTACTCTTTTATTATGATTTAATAGAAGCTCGGGTTAAATCTCAAAAACAAGTCTTAGTCAGTAAAGCACTAACAATAGTAGGACGTTTTCAGATTTAACTATTTATAATAGTAGTTTGGAAGATCTTCACAATGAACATACTTATCAATGTAAATGCAACTATCTTACTTCAGTTGTTAGTATAACTGTAAATACAACATCCATTGTACTTACGGATGTGTTTAGTAAACTGTGTAAAGATTTTTCTTGAGTTATTACTGTTGGTTGCTTGAAAAGGATATACATACATGTGGCTACATATTAAAATATTATCTGTATCGTCATACACTTTTACGTAAATTAATCTTTATACACATATTTTATTATTGCGAAAACCTGCCATCTAGTATCGAGTAGCAGCAATAAAATAATAGTGCCCATTCAGTTCGTTTGACCAAATGTATAATAGAGGGCAGGCACATCATTGGAAATAAATGTATTTTAAATGCCAACTAAATTTACTTTCTATTCTATTATATATTTACATAGTTAGATTCGCGTATTTTTTGATATCAGAGCACATTTTTTTTTATTATGGATTTTTATTTTTGAATTTACTTGGATAGATGCGCCTCTAGTGGAAGAAACCACCATTAAACATCTTTCTGTGGTTGATACAGAGTCGCGTGATGTAATGGTTATCATGTCGGACCGCGAAGGGTCTTAAGTTCGATTGCCAGCGGGGCAGAAATTTGAATGATGACTTTAAATTTCCGTTCTCATTATGGATGTGTCCTTCTCCTTGTATGTTGTCCATGACACCCACAACACAGGGAATCTTAGTAAAACTGAATGTAGCGTCATTTATTTATGATTTTTTGGCAGGGAAGTATATATTTTTTAATGTATTTATTTATTTATTTATATAAAACTTACACCTAACATTACAGGTTGAGTACCTAATTCGTTAGTGCAGTAACATTATTCATGGTCATAATTAAAATTATTGATTAACAAACATTCATAGCAATAAATTTACCAATAAAATTACAAACAAATGGAAGGCATGTCAGAATTCAAAGTCAATATTAGAAAATAATTAAATGTCAAGTAAAATGTCAATTAAATGTCAAGTAAATTATAAAAGTCCACATTGTTAATTATAAATATTAAAATCAATTAATTATTATTATTATCAATTAATTATTATATTATTATATAATTATGTACATGTTACTTCATGGCGGAATAAACATATTTCTATTCTAAATAGAGATGTAATGTAAACTCTTATTTGAGAATAGCTATAAATCTCATTTCCAAAATATAACTTTAATATCTTACTAAAACACCGCATGTTAACAGCACATTTAATGATTCTCCGTTTTAAGATTTGTCTCATTAGCGAGAAGCTTTGTGAACCTGCATTGTAATATCGTATTGTGTAAAGCTTTGTTATTGCGCTTGTATTTTCAGAGCATACATTTAAATTTAATCTAAAATACGGTTTGTTTATGTCGTGGGATATTAATATTATTTAAGTATTGCCCCTAAGAAAGACGTCATTCTAGTTATCGGAAATCGGTTTGAAAACGTTAACTGATGTGACTGCTGCTAGTATAGACATGGCATTCAGTTAAAGTTACTTTCCACGTAGAAGCTATCAGATTAAAGGTAAGATGAGGGCAAACAGGTAAAGCTTAAGATGTCCGTCTTGGATGTTGATAACCTTTTCTTTACATCCCCAGTAGAAGTAAGACCACAATGCAAGTGTCTTAGACAGTCTTAAACTTGTTGACAAAGCAGGCGTTGTTCTGCAACATATATAGCCGATTTAAATAAAAAAAAAACACTAAATGTCAAGTAAAGCCCATCACAATATTGCTCATATAATCGGATAAGGCGCTTCTTAAATTAGCGTATAAAAAAATGCAGACAAACAAACAGATTGAAAAAACATTTTTTTGAGTTCTTGTGCGTATATAAAGGCCACGATGATTTTTTAAATATATATATTTGCCATGTATAGACAGCGCTCTGTTACACTTTTATTATATGTATAGATATAACCCATCAGAAAGTACTAACACGTGGCAACAAAGACTTATTCGACACTACTGATTTTTTTTAAATCGAAACTAACACGGTTACTACGAACGTCAAGGCTATAGGTATAGATTTTACTAATTGGGTTTTGTTCCACTTCGCGTTATGTTTCATAATTAGTTTTACTTCTTCAAATCGTTGAACTGGATAAATCCTTCTAAAATTCCAATACGTTATTCCAAGTAACTCGCACAAGTCAACGTAAACCCACGCCTAATTACGTCAGCACACTCGTTGCTTACTCCGCATTGTATCTCCGTAAGGAAAATACGATACCAAATGAGACCTAACGTCCATTTTGACGGTAAATTGAATCCGAATAGCGAAGAATCTCGTTTAAACCCTTGGTAAATAGCGACTTGTAAATAGGTAGGGACGTGAAAAACATTTAGGGGCCCCCATCCACCCTTTTGCCTTTTCTGCAAATTAAATGAGAATACACTTTAGACTGCGTCAGGCTTTAGTTCGACGGGATTCAACGATTGCCATTGGAACCGCTGAGTAATGATGAAGTTACTTTAAAGGATGGAAAATAAAACCGGACCAGTCTGAAAGAGGCTTGCGTGGGTACGGCCCAGTAATTTAATATCGAGGAAAACCTTGCATTCCCTGCAGAAATTTAAAGAGAAAGAAATGTTTCTAATATCTATAGATTTTTTATTAAACTACAATTAAATATGGTATAGATCAAATTTAAAATTTTTAGTCTTTTAGCTATCAAATTGAACATAATATTTTATTTACCCTAAAATAAATAGCTTGTGCTTGTATAGTCTAATTTTAATCACTTTATATATAATTTGTGACCTATTTACCATTTTTTTTTTCAAATAGTTAACCTGCGACATAAAAAAAAACATTTTTTATCGGATAGAATTGCTAACCCTAACTATTAGTTGGTAGAGGCATTAAATATTAAGCTCGCCATTTGTACCGTAATGTCTGATCAATAAAGTTAAAATAAATAAATTCTAGAATCCACTTAGACACATATAAACTTTTCACCAATGAACATAAATACGGCCTTCTGTCCGTATACATTACATAATACATTACATATGTATATATGTACATACATATATGTCGAAGCGCCGACGTAGATACATATTGCGTAGTTAACCGCAGTTTGTATCAACGCTATCTATCCTTCAAAAGTTAACGAAGGTTTTGTGAGTTATTTATGATGTCGAGACCCACATATGACGAACCCCCTTTATATACATAACTAGGTGAGTCAGCAAACGTTGTTTTACCATATCAATTATAATTTTTTACACCTAGTGTACGAAAAACCTAAATAAAATTTAGCCTATGTTACTCGTGGATAATGTAGCTTTCGAATGGCGAAAGAATTTTTAAAATCAGTCCAGTAGTTTTTGACAAACAAACAAAGTTTTCCTCTTTATAATATTAGTGTAGATAAGAATAATTTAAAACGCATGAATGAGCTCAAATATTTTTTAATATTTCGCACACTGTCATTCTACCGTTCTATCATGGCTCGTCGGTGAATTGGACTTCTGCAATGCTTTATAGCCTCAACCCTAAGTTTTGTTTCCTAACTCCAATTGTAATTTTATTTTTACTCCCTCGACATAGAACTTAAAATAGCGTGGACACACTCCCCCTTTAACTCCACAAATCGAGTGCTTTTGAGTACACCGTTAGTGAAATCACTACGAAAATGTACTCAAAACACAAAGGGGCTCTGATATCGAATATTTCGAGAAATTTCCTAATGTCAAAATGCAGAGTTCATTGTGCTGAATGGGAAGAAATGGCGGCGTCGAGCTTTATTTAAAGGACTATGTCCAGCATAGAACTTAAAATGTATAAGTTGCATTTTATTTTACTTATTAATTTCTTACCTTGCTGCATCAAGAGATTTTTTATTTTGTTGTCAAGGGATCTGACATAGCCCAAACAAATTGAATAGTCCAATAACGTACGAAGAAACTGCTTAATGAAAGCAATACAACCTTACCACATAAGTTTTAGACAAAAATTTAAATAATACTTCAATCAAAGATATGTAACTATACGAATTTTAGAGTAAGTCTATATTTTGTTTAAGTATGTTAGCTATTCTACACTAATATTATAAAGAAGTAAACTTTGTTTGTTTGGTTGTAATGAATAGGCTCAAAAACTACTGGACCGATTTAAAAAATTCTTTTACCCTTCGAAAGCTACATTATCCACGAGTAACATAGCCTATATTTTATTTTGGAAAAAATAGGGTTCCGTAAGATATTTCGGTTTTTCGGACATAAGGTGTCAAATTATTTATATGGGAAAACAACGTTTGCTGGCTCACCTAGTCGTTAATAAAATAGAGTATTAACCTAAGTAGCTTATGTTTGTTAATTGTTAATGGTTTTTTAAGTTAATGAATGGCAAGCGAGCAGTGTAGTCACTTGATGGTTCAAATCGCCCACGGACGTCAATAACAAAATCTAAAGTCATACATTGCTGGCCAAGACAGAAAATAATGAAATAATAATAAATAAATAAATAACGCCATACTCTCATAGCCCTGCACTAGGATACCCCGTGTCGTGGGTGCCATGGACAACACAGAAAGACATACACACACACAGACTGAGAACAGAAATTTAAACTCATCATTTAAATTTCGGCCTCGCTGGGAACATGGGATCAACCCAGGACCCTTCGAACGGCGGTCCGGCGCGGTGACCATTACGCCACGCGGGTCGTGAAAGTAGAGAAAGAATTAAAGAGCTAGATCAAGCCCTCAATCGGAACATGAGTACTTTAATGGTTGAAAAGTAATTGTAGGTAAGCTAGTGAGGCAGGCTTCATGGAAATATAATAATATGAGGAAGAGTATCAATAACATAATAACAATATCGAAAAAAGATTCCCAACTTTAAGAACAATCATTAAGAAGCAGTATAATTCCTTTAGACATTTTTGAGTTACTTTTGTATTATAACACGACTTAAGCTTTATTTACCGATAAGTGTTGCTTGCAGTTGCGCTGGTTTGTATGTTTAAAAAACACGTTAGTCGGGAGATTTTACCCATCCGAATTAAGTATCCCACTTTTTCTTTGAAACAAACGCGCGTTGCAGTACAATCCTCTAGCAATATCCATAAAAAGTTAGTGCTGGGATGTACTTGCAGAAAACTTTGCCCTAGCAAATAAATAGGTATGTA
Organism: Carystus phorcus; assembly: GCA_018248895.1. Lineage (NCBI taxonomy): Eukaryota > Metazoa > Arthropoda > Insecta > Lepidoptera > Hesperiidae > Carystus > Carystus phorcus. The sequence continues at coordinate 14,696 of DWJN01001658.1, forward strand.
CTAAAATGCTGAACCAGCACGAACATACCAATGGATAGAATCGAGCTGCTATTTAAAGATTTTTTAAATTGTTTGCTAATGTATTTATACACTTAACTATGTATTTACTTGCAATGTGTATATAACTGTTTGTTCGGATAGAATCTTGCAACTCTATTTAGAATCAAATATCTTCAACCGATTGCGTTGAAATTTTGTGTAACAGTTCGGATGACAAAACAAGGTTATATTTAAATGCACTAAAACATTAAAATAAATGTTTCCTTCAAAACTCATATTATTGATTTTATATCATTAAAAAAAACTATTTTGTAAATGTATACATTTTACTCGTTTCGAGATGGCATTGTAATAGTTTCTGTGGCTTACATGTTTTTTGGATATTTTACCAAGACTTAAGTATTCTGTCTACCAGCCTTCCTAGATCCACATTCGGACATAAGGCATATTTATAATTTTACAACAAAAAACGACTTCGCATCATTGCAACAGAAACTAGTACGAACGAAATTAATTTAAATTAATAATAAACTAACCATATACCATTAAACAACGTGCAATAAAAGTGACGTAATTATAAAGCAGGGTATAATATCTTCTAGAAAAGACGTGAAATTGTGACCCAATAGTTCTCTTAAACCTTTTCACGATAATCATCCAACTCAGTTTTCTCCAAATACTTTATAAAATCTACACGTCATTGTTTAAGTCCTAATCAACTAAAAGTATCAGCTTTACTCCATCCCCGACTAAAATTTCAATAACAAAGCTCACAAAACCAAACTACCAACTATCACTCGCAATTCGTCCCCATGTATAAAACACTCTTAACGGCTCCTGTATCCAGTGACGTATATTTTAAAACCGAATCGAACGATCCAGCTGTCTAGCTTAACAACTGTAATGTACGTTCAATATGCAGACACATTCCATTCGACCATTAACCTCTGGCCCGTTCAGAGTAAAAAGCGTCCATTACCTTTTCCAATAGAACTTACCGTTATACACGAATGCAATGAAAAATAATTGTGACTGTAAAGTTGGGGATGGTGCGGGACGATAATGGAAAGTAAATACCTAACTATTAATAGCCTGGTGTTTTGAATATCAGTACGTTGAACGCACTACCTGTTTATAACATAATGAGGCGCTTGTAGGGTCACCTTTTTGTATATAAAGATTTTTATTACTAAATTATTATTCACCACATAATCTTGTATTTCACAATCATCGAAGTTATCTCATGTATAACAAATCCAATACAACCTAATAAAAAAAATATCCTTTGTTATAGTAACCAATTACGGTACTTAGTAGAATACAATTAAGGTATACTAAAAAGAATTGCTACAATGTAGGTATCTGGATGGATCACCGTTAGTGGCAAAGATTTCTTGAGCGTTTCCATGTTTTGGAGGGCACGTTAACCCGTCGGTCCCGATTGCTATGAATATACCTGTTGTCAAGCCATGTCGGAGGCCTTTGAGCGGTTTAAAAACATCCGACACTTGGGTTGACCACTAACCCCTCCACCAATCCCCATTGGAGCAGCGTGGTGACCCTCTAGACCTCAATGTTTAGGAGAGAGCCGTGCTCACTAGTGGGCCATTAATCGGTTGAAGGCAACACATTATGAATTCGTAATTTGAATTTTTAAGGCAAATATAAAAATAACAACTTTTAGTAGGTTTTTCGGCTTCTACTCAATGATGTTAAATAGGTTTTAAATACTTTTTAAATAGCCTACCCGAGAGTAGTTTAGATCCAATTCGATTTGATAGAAAATGTTTTTTTATGATTCCAGGATAACATCAGCCGAATCCGATAGTCTGAAATAATCTTTGCAAAGCAATATAATCTCTTTTATGTAGAGCTAATATTGTGATGAAAAGAAAATTTCAGTACCTATATTTAATTTATTTTTATCTGTAATAAGATAGCTCATGACCTTTCAAGATTCTTTTGAAACGAATCATAATTTTCTTTTTGAAGCGTAAAACTATTCTAGGCAGCTCAGCAAATTAACGTTAAAAACAGATTTAAAATTAAACAGAATATCATATTTCAAACTTTCCTAAAGCGTAGAAAAATCGTTGGAAATATTCGGAATAAAATTAAAATGATACCTACCAATTGATTGCTGAAAGTTTTAAATAAACGTATTGAACTGTAAGTGTCGAAAATTTTCCAATTATTTGTATAATTGAGACCATAGACTTTTCTATGTAATTAAAATAGTTCAATACCGTTATAATAAAAAAAATGTTTTATTAATAACATTGTCTCGTATATAGATAGGAAATAAATGAGTCATATGAGAATAAGTGTTCTCTCATAGCCTATTCATATATAGAAACTATACATGGTTTCATAGTTATAAAGGCAATATTTAATAACCATAGGTACATGCATATATTATACTAGACGAACCAGCAAACGTTGTTTTGCCATATAAACTATTTAAGAACTATTTTTATAACCATAAAAATGCATATAGTGTGTTAACCTTAAAAGCTAAACATATGCTATCGCGGACTTTTATTTAGATCTTTTAGAGGGGAACAATTTTGTAATACATGATT
>DWJN01001659.1:0-17276 GCA_018248895.1 Carystus phorcus
CACTAACCCCTCCACCAATCCGCACTGGAGCAGCGTGGTGGAGTATGCTCTAGACCTCCTCAGTGACGAGGAGAGACTCATGCTCAGTAGTGGACCGATAATGTGTTGAAGGCAGACACAGATTTTAGCCATAACCATCATATACATATATAAAATTTCCATGTCACAATGTTAGTTACCGTACTGCTCCGAAACAGTGACCGATTTTTACCAAATTTTATATGCGTATTCAGTAGGTCTGAGAATCGGCTACTATCTATTTTCTATACCCCTAAGTGATAAGGGTTGTTCACCCTTAAATTTTTTTTTTGAATTTTTTGACGAATTTTTTTGTTTTTATTTTTTTATGATACAGCCGTCCAAAATACATACAACCCTAAATTTTCACTCTTCCATCGCCAACCCTTATTTTTTAATAGTCATTTTTATAGAATAGAATAGAATAAAAAACATTTATTTCGTCATTGTTACCTAAAGACTACAACATAGAAATAGATAAAGACTACACTAGATATTCCCTAGAAATAATTTATATGGCAAAACAACGTTTTACGTGTATATATTTTGTGTATTTTCCAGACGTCCAGCTCGCTACATAGATCCGATCACGAAGCTCCCGTACAGAAGCGTGGACGCGTTCAGGATAATACGGGAGGCGTACTACCAGCAGCTGGAGGCGAGAGGCGACCGGTCGGAGCCGCAGCTCGCCGCCTGGCTGCAGGCGAGGCGGGCTGACTCCGCCTCTAGTTACGTTCAAATACATATTAAATAAGTTATAACAACATTTTGTGTTTTTTTTCCTCCCAAAATCGGCAATTTTATTGGTATCGTGTTATACCACCATCTGTTAGTACTAGTGATGTAACAAATGTAATTTTTTTAACATTCGTGAATGCGAATATCTGCTACAGACATTCGCGAATGCGAGTTTTTCGTAATTCTTTTAAATTTGGCTCCAATTGTCTATGGCAAAATGGCAGTTTAAACGAAGTAACGTTATTACAAGGTTAAGTTACTATAAAAAAAAAAAACAATTTTGATTTTATTGAACCATTATCATCGGCTAATTGACTTTTTTATGTTCAATTTTAGCGAATTCGAATGCATATATTCGTTACGTCACTAGTTAGTACCGCCTAGAACTACAACTAGCGTCGTCGTGGCGCCCTCTTACAACTCTATATGTAACAAATACAGGCCCGATAAGCAGATGTTTCGAGCTAAATAATAATCTTCCATTACTTAACAAACAGTCGAAGTAGTTGGAGAAAGGAGGAAGGTTACGACTGGTCCTTAAAATAACTACTTTGTCCTGTGTAGTTTGTCCACCAAGAAATTATTTAACACTAATATAATCCATTGCTTTATCTTGATCGACAACGCATCAAAGACTCCGTTGGTGTTGCTGTTGTTCTTATTGTTCTCTTTAACTCTTATTGTCCTTGCACTGAACATTTGGGCCGTTTTTATAGAACAGTTTTGTGTATTGAAGTGAATTCGATAGTGGTTCAAAGACTGATAGGGTTTTTCAAATGATTTAAGTATTTATCTTTGTATGGAAATCGAACTGTATAATTCAATATAAGGATTGGAGACAAATTTAAAATACGTTTAAAAAATTCAAAGTTGATTTGAATCGGGTTGGCGGCTGTGACACCACATGTAATATTACCTAATTTTTTTTTTAAACTGTCTTATTAGTTTTTGTTCACATAATAATTATGATTCAAACAAAAATAAATGTGAGTGCTACCAAACATTCAAGGTGGTATTCCGAATATTTAATCTGTGAGTACCTATACAGTTCTCCCAGTGGCGCCATCTACTCAGAGCTTGACGATACATTTCTCATGGACATAAAACTTCAAGAAAATAACACATAAACGTATTCCAGCTACAAGCCTCAGTAGTAATGCATTTTTTTATTTAGTACAAGTTAATGCTTGACGTGAAAGATGGTAAGTGATGAAAATGTCTAATTTGAAAGTATAATAATAGGATGTCTTCATAAACAAACAATAGAAGGTAGTCAGTACCGTATATTTCGAATAAATAAATTACAGTTATTCTTATAAACTAAAAATTAGATTCGCATGTACAAATTGTACAAGAAACTTAAAAATAAATTATAAAGTAACAAAAATGTATATTGTGACAATGTATGAACGTAGATTAATAATCACTATAAGAAAGTCTAAACTATTAAGTACCCTATATTATATTCCAAATTCAATAAGACTAATAGGTGAAAACAGTGCAGACAATAAAAGAGTGAATCTCTGACCTTTCTAGAGTACAATCAACGTACAACCATCCTAAAAACAACTAGCAAAAATCTATTATTCGAAATATTTAATAGAAAATTGAAATACAAACTAGGCCTAAACATTTGACTCCGAATCACTGCTTTTCTATTCTAGCCTTAATACTTAAAAAACAATATATTGCACTTATAGATCAACGGTAAACGTTGGATTTAGCCTCAAATCTGGCACACTATTTCTCCTCGGCTTCTGTTCTAAAAGTTCTTTAAAAGATATAAGACCAGACGCATTTGCATCAAGTCTTGAATGATATTTGGACGGATCAGTTGTAGGTAAATAAGGATACTCGCTAAGGTACGTCTGGGCATTTTTTATTTGATTCTCTTTCGCAAAATCATTTAGTTGAGATACTGCTAGTTCATACGAACTAAGTTTGTTATCTGCTATGTTTTCCATAGACTTAAAAGTTTCGAGGACTGCTTTCTTATGAGGTATACCTCGTAAGCTACCTTGACGACTCAATCTGCCTTCCATGACGTCATTGAACAAATCTTCAACGTTAAATTTTTCAGAAATCTTGACCATCTTAGAACTGTCTTCTTTATCCTTCAATTCATTCCAAGCACTGGCTAATTCTGAAGACGGCAATGAATTAGATTTGAGTTTCCTTTTAATTCTTCCTGGTTGGCTTATTATTTTATGGTCTGTAAGAGATTCATTGGCACTACCATACAATAACATTTCACATTCGTTAAGCTTACGTGACTTTTTCTCTTCCCTTAATTCTTCCAGTGATTGAAAGTATTGCTTAGCAATTTGAAAACGATTTTTATATTCCATATTTCCGGTGTCAATTTTATGTTCCGGGGAAGACTCTGGAGAAGATTCTGGACTTTTACAAACTATTTCTAAGTCAATGTCCGAGAGACTTAAATAGGTACAATCTTGGTCTTGATTAGATATAATTTCAATATCAATTGAGTCACCGGTACTATCGGGAGTAATATTTCTTGATATTGTTGTTCTTTGGGAATTTGTTGACGTACTGTCACTTCCACTTGTAGACGAAGAAAGTTGTTCAGGTGATTCATGTTTTAATGTATTTAATGTTTGAGTTCCTGTAAAGAAAACATGATGCAATAATTAACGTAATTAGATGAAAAAAAATCGAAATATTAAATTTTAAGTACCTGAATCTGAACTGTCCACTTGCATAGTTGCAAGTGATTTTTGTGAGCTCGTTTTATTTTTTTTATAAAGCTGTGGTGACTTCGATTCAAGTGAGGATTTTGACACTCCTTCGTAAAGTGATATGAAATTTTTTACACAAATTTTCGGCAAATCTTCATAAGACTTATGTTTCTCTAAATCTTCATCTGAGGATTTATTCGATACTTTACTAAATATATCCATTTCGGATTTACTGATAGAATTTTTAAGTGTAGCTGTGTTTAAAGTATAGTCCGATTGATTGTATTCATCGAATTCTTTAACAACCATTTTGACACAGTGTTTCTTTTTTTCAGGCTTATATTCTGCGTTTTGTTTAGGTAAATTGCTAAATTTATTGGCATTATTTAAATTAGGCGATATCACAGAGTTAAAATCTAGTACATTATTCTTGTTGACGTTTAAGCCGGTATTACCATCGAAATTAGATTCTTCTGATTTAGGAATATTTATTTCATTGACATCATGGACACTTTTAGTGCAAATATTTGAGGTATTTTTCTGTTCAAAGGGGATATTTTTTTCATTATTCTTTTCATGGCTTAAATTATGAAGCGATTTACATTTTCTTCGAACCCAAGGTAATTCCTCAGTTTGAGATATATTGTGAAATAAGGATATGCGACTAGACACCAAACCAGTTTCGTGATTAATGACTCTGACTTCATTATAAGTATTATCAGCAATATTTGGTTTTCCTAAAAAGGTGTCTATTTTACTCAGTATTTGTCTCCTTGATGTGCCAAAAAATCTTTTTGGACTTGTTTCAAATGCTATAAAAACCTCTTCCGGTAAGTCTTGCTTAATATTTGTTGAATCAATATTTTGATCATTGTTTATCATAGAGCAATCACTCTCTTCAACATTTGGAATTAAACTTTCTATTGCTTTTGGACATTCTTCCTTTTGCGATGATTTTGGTCGTAAGTAATTCATTTCTATTGCTCTGGGACGTTCTTCCTTTTGCGATGACTTTGGTCTTAAGTAACTCATTTCTATTTCTTTTTCACTTTCTAATTTGTTGTCCCAAAAAGTTTTCCATTTTTCAACTAATTTTATATCGGGATCATTTTGCTCAGCAGTGCGTTGCTGAGTTGAGGTTTCTGGAACTTGATCATCTGTTTGTCTCACATTTACAATTTTCGAATGTTTTTGATAATCCTCAGAAGAATTTAAAAAGTTTTTAATCATTTGCTTACCCTTTTTCTTACTGAGAGAATCATTGTGCTTTAATGGTTTAGAAGATAGTCGTCTCTTTTTTTGTTGTGCCTTTATTTCATCTGTTTTCGCTTGAATTTGGCGTATTTTTTCATCCCAATATTTTTTTTTCTCTAATACTATATTCGAATACTTATGATCCCCAAATTGATGTTCCTGTCTATTTTCTGGAAGAGGCTGATTTTTATTGGGACCGACATGAAGGATTCGACTTGCTGAATCTGATTCAGTAACGCTTGCCTGAACCTCAGAAATCTTTCCCCCTGATTCTTCTACATGTCTTTTCACATCTGATAGTTCTTCAGACGCCGAATCGACACAAACGTCATTACTCGCAATCGTGTACTCCACCTCTAAATTCTGTGACTTGCAATTTTCTGGTGTAGTTGTAGTTGAACCACCTGACTGAGGAAAGTAGTCATTAAATATTTCATTAAGTTCAGAAAATGCAGTTGTTACGGGATCAGTGTCAGTTTCATTTGTAGAATCCTTCATGTCTGTGCATAAACTCCTGTCATTTTCTTCCATAATCGGAGTGAAACTAGGACGTTTACTTATTCGCGTATCTTCATGTATTTTGAATGTATTTAAATTTTCTTTTAATTCGGTACAGGTTTCCCATATTTCTCTTTCTGCTGGTCCCATAGTGGACAGTTCATCACTAAGAGGAAACAGCTGTTTACTAACGGGTTCAGACAAAGAATTATCATTATTATTGCTGTCTGGCGAACTGCTATTATCATCGATACTTACATATGCTGAGTCCCACGTATCTTTCTTCGGGGATATACTGGGAGGGGGTACGTTTGAGACGACTTTACTTTGGTAAGAATCGTTGGATAAACTTGAAGAATGGAGAGAAGAGTGTCCTGAGGAATTACTTTCACAAAGAAGCTTGACATTTGAAGGCATAGAAGTGCTGAGGGGTGGTTTTTCGTCCTTCTTGCTATCCAAAATACCACTATCGGTACTCAAAACAATGGAATCAAGGTGTGGTTCTGGAGATGCCGCTCTCAAGATGGGAGGTAAAGAAACAGGTGCCCCAATTATAAAATCAGTAACGGGCAGTTCTTCTTTGTATTGATTGGACTGATGGTGATGGGTAAAGAATGGATTTATGAATTCATTTCCAAGAATTTTGTCTTCTTTATAACAATCTATGTATAAAGAGTCATCTCGATCAACGACTCCACCGGAAATAATTTTGTATACTGGTGATTTAGGTCTTTCCAAACTTACTACATTGACATCAACAAAAGGATTTATAGCTGATGCATTGAGGCTTTCTACTTGATTATCAATAATCAATTTTAACGAACCATCTTCGACTTCTTCATTTTGAGAGTTATTGGTTTCATACTCTGTAGTTAAAAAGGCACCTAATTTTTTTTCTGTTATGTAATTTTCGGTATACATTTCATTTATGAATGGATTATTGGAAGATTGGGTTGTGCCTACTGACAATTCGTCATCTTCAAATGGGTCTCCTGAAATTTTGTATTTTTCCAGATAATCTGGACTACGAAATATGACATCCTCGTTTATACTTTGACTGTCTTCTTGACATAGCTTTGGTTTTTCAGTCATTAATGACACTGATATACTTTCTGGTATAATAATTCGATTTTGTTTTTCTGGAATTATGAATCCATGCAAATTAGTATCAATAAATGTTGAATTTACAATATCTGGTATGTCTTGTTGAGACTTCGGTAAAACGCAAGTAGACTGTGTATGTGATAATATTTTTTTATTTCTGAGATCATTTAGTACATTACAAACTCGATTCATTTTTATTACTTTTTTGACAGTCTTATTAAATTTATCCTTTTTGCGTGAATTTCTGTACTTGTTTTGCTTATCGATCTTTGACTTAAATGTTGATACGTCTACGTTGTCAGTTTGTAATAAGTATTTTGCTTCTTCGTCAGTTATTTTTTCCAGACACCCATTTTCTCTCAACAACATCTTTTCTGTGACAAAATCGACTATTCTTAATACTACTTTTCTATCCGCTTTTATGTCAACTATATCAATCTCTTCGCCGTCTTCGAGGCAAAAGCTCTCCTTTTCTAAAATCCCGATTATATTATTCGAAGCTGTTACTTTAAACGGAGAACCGACTATACTTTGACCTCTACTCGTTATAGATATTTCATATTTGCCTAAGCAATTTACAATGTAACCTACTCTTGCATGATCTCCTCTTAATTCAATATCTATTTCTATATCGTAATTCGTTTTCGGTATGAAATATGTTTTGTTCATGTCGTTTTTCCCATAATTTCTTAAGTATGTGGCACCATGTGTTATGGGTAGTGCATTTTCGGTAAAACTCGCTCTTCGTTCCAACCCCAGGAGTTTTTGTCGTAACAACTGCGCTTTACCTAGTATAGGTGGAAGTACCGACATTCCGTAGGCGTCTTTAGGACCTCTTATCAATATCGTTACTTCTCCTGGATCAAGAGATTGTTGAGCTGTAGGATATATCTTGAAATATACTTTATTATTAACTTGAGCTGCTGTTAAACCGGACCCTCTAGCTACGTAATCGAGAGTTACTTGAATATTTTCTGATTTATAGTCCGGGGAAGTTCTCTGCGATGTTGGTCTAGAGACTGGTGGTGTTAATTTAGATATCGCGAGTCGAATTCGGTCTAGATATGTCGCCAGTTTCCATTCTTGGTGTCTGCTTAATGAGTCACTTGATTCGAGTTCTTGACGAGAGAAAACCTGAAAAATACAATAGAGATTATACATCTTTTTTTGCCAAAGGTGCGGTAAAGGAAAGCTTGAAATTGAATGTGGTGGTTTTAAGCGAAAATTCAGTATCCAATCCTAGGTATCCATTTGTATATTACTTTAAAAGAGAATGTGCCTAACCGCAAATCTTAGTGAAACCGGCCCACTTGTGCATAACAATCAAGTGGTATTTTTGTCGGATAACACTTTCAGCTAAACACTTGTAATATTTGTTTGTGTAGTTTATTTTCACGAACATTTAGCAGATTTTTCAGTACGATTCCTGGCACAAACGTTTAAGCAACATATAAATGTTTCTTCTTGGGTAATAGTAAGTCCATTTATATAGGAGATCCTAGTATTTTAAAGTAAATAACCGACAAACAAGCAGGTGTAACCCCGTGGAAAACAACGATCGTCACCCTTGCTATAAGTAACACCAAAACATCAGTAATGTTTTGACGGCTGATAAGGAAGTGGGAACCTGAATTTATACTGTCTCTTCGAACTCTGGCGAACTGCCTTAACAGATATTATCAGTTCTTTCTTGCTTTAGTATTTTAAACTTGACTGTCTTATAGGTATTAGGCGTACAAACAACCCAGATTCTCGTACTGAAATGATAAATGATACTTTATATGCAAAAAATCGGTTACAAAAACTCACATTTCCCTAAATATAGAGGAATATAAATTAGTTGTCGTAATTTTGAATTCAAAATTGAAAAGAAAATTGTTTAATATAAACTTGTCAGGGATGACGATCACGATAAGGGGGAAAGATCACATCAAATTCTTTTTAAGACTTGATTACAGTCATCATTTGGGGATTTACGGGACGGGATTACAGCTGGACTGGAATAGCCTGCCTGCTTCGGTGTTCCCAGTTACTTACGACACAGGAGTCTTTAAGCAGAGTGAATAGGCTTTTGCTAAGTTAATGCGTCCTCCATCTTAGACGTCCTCATCACTTACCTTCACGTGGGGTTGACGTCAAGCTTTAACTTATACAAAAAAAAAGATTAGAGCTAGAAATCTAGGTATTAAATAAACGTGACTCACCGGCTCAACACCAAGGTAAGTATCAGCGATCGCCTGCGCATGTTTCAACGACAGTCTGGTCGGGGGGTGTCCTGCACATGCGCCAGGTAACACTCCGTCCAAAACCCCGCAGAGGATCCAGCCGTGACGCCACACTGTGTCTAGGTGCTCGACCCTCACTGGTCCTACTTCCGCCAGCCATTGTAATACTGCTTGCTTCTGCTCGTCACTGGAGAATACGACTGGAACAAGAATATTGTAAAATTACGGATGCTTCTCCAAAGTAAGCATCTTATGGAAACATGAGTGATTTCAGGATGGAACTAGCTTTGAGTTTGGAAGTCTAGTCAAGTTATACTTATGGGTGCTTCTCCAAGCATCTTATGGAAACATAAGTGATTTCAGGATGGGACTAGTTTTCAGTTTGGAAGTCTAGTTTGATAGTCAATTAACATTTTAGAAAAGATTTGAGAATGGATATTAAATATTTAAACGCTTGCAATTAGAAGCGGCCAATATACTTTTTATGATAATGTAATTATTGTATAACGTTTACAAAGTTGTCAAAATTAAATCTCTAGTAACGGTCGTAACATTGTACTTTTGTTCACTAACATCTTAAGCTTGAAAACTTGGGTTTTACTAAGATTGTTCCTACAAATAACTACTATAAATATACTTACTAGATCTGAAAGCAGAGTCGATATGTTTTAATAGCTTGAAGAGGAAGCTTTGTTGGCCCCAAAATATAGTGAGGAGAGTGGCGGGCGCGAGATATCGCAGCGTCGTCAATATGGCGTCGAGGGCGGTTGACCACATGCCTTGCTCCTCGAACTCTGGGTATTCGGGGATTGTAAACAATCCTGTAAAAGATAAATATAACCTGTTTTAATGCATCCTCAAAAATTTTATTCTTACTTTAACGATGTTCAGGTGTAAGTAAGTACTGGACATAATTCAAAGACCTACGAATTTACCTTTTCGATTGTTACAATCACAAATTATTGTTATAGACAATAACATAAAATGTTAAGGTACTAACATAGAAATTGTTTTCAACTTAATAGCTTCCGATTTGGACCTTGATTGATTATTTATATTTATTATTGATTAATATCAAAATTCTTTGCTAATGTTCCTAAAGAATTAAAGGGTGTAATAATTTCAAACACAAACTATGGATATACAAAGTTGTATTCAGGATAAATGTACTAACATTTATTTTTGTTGGAAGATCTTTGTGTCTTACTTTTCGGTGCAAAGTTACTTACTTTTGTATTATTGTTACATTTATACGGTAAAGGATTTGATTATAAAGGCACATTCGTTTGTCAGATACCTCTATAATATGTAGCCGTAGAAACCATACTTAATTCTAAGTATATTATGTATGTGAAGTAAAAACCTGACTATCGGTTAAATAATTTAAGTCCTGTTACCTGAGTGTAATGTACTAACCAACACTTCTTGGATATTCCGTAAACAAGACATCTTCTTCAAATTGTTTCATCAACTCTTCGAATGAGTCTGACATTTTCGTGAATTTATTTAAAATTCCTTCAATATTCCCTTCATTTTCAATGACACATTAAATACTGAATTCACGTTAGATTTAATTTTCGTACTTAATTCTGAAGTGGCAGTTAAAACATCAAGAAGTATTCAGATAAAATCCATCTACGATAGTCAACTGAGATACACACTACAATAACTAACTACTTACTACATTACGGCTTCTTTGGTTGGTATGATCAAACAATTTTTTGATTGCTAATAGCTGTTTGGCACTAAACTTAGCAGAATAGGTACTAAAGCATGTTCAATTATTGCATATAAAACCAACTTCTAATACTTTTATTGCACAAAGTAAATAGATTCTTGATTCTGTTAGAACTAAACTTAAGTCATGAAATATCAATACTAGGTTTTTGCGGTAAATCCAACTACATGCAAAATGAACATTTTTCCTGAATTAAAAAATAAACTGAAAAATATTTCAGCATTATGTTCAAACGCGATATAAAACCCTCATGTATTAAGTATTTATTTTCCACAATAAAACACACATCTCGTAACTTTACTGAATTCCATAGAAATAAATTCGGTGGAATGTGTTCAGCGTTTCAGAAAATATGCAATAAAATGTACTCACGTGGAAACCTCTTATCGAGGCACTTGATTGGTTTATCACTACTCACAATATTCAGATATTTCACGAAGAACTAGCGCATTGAATTTAAAACTATCAGAGACTGCGTCGCAGGTAATTACGGAGACTAACATGAGGTCATCGAGGTACCTAATTTTCATTAGCCATTTGTAAATATCACAATCTTATCAACGTCCGTTGGTTCACGAAACACACGGCTAGATCGTTTGATTACAACCGAGCTGATAACGTTGAAATATCTGAATGAATCAGAATCTAATTGTTTCAGTCAATAAACGTGTATGTTTAAGTTATCTAAACAATTTTCTTTGTTTGTCTGAGGAGCGTACAAATCCGTTTGTGCGTGATGTCGTGTTTTATTATCAGTATGTCCATCTTTATTTTTATGTGTATTTTTATCTATCTCTTCTCAGCCAATGATAACGGTTGATACTGTGTCGACTTTTAGGTAAGTTTCAGATCTTATGTATGTCGATACTTCTTTCTTATCAGTAATCACGATTGGCCTAAATAAAGGAATTCTGAACATTGCTCTTGTTAAAACATTTTTGGTACAGTAGTGTTACCTATTTCTTTAATCCTTCTTTTAGATTAAAATATGTATTTGGAATCTCATGCATAGATTGTATAAATGAATTTTGGATAGTAACAGACTTACTTTTTACTTAAGCACTAGCACTGTTATAAGACGCAGCATTGTTTTTATATCATCGAATCGTTCATCATCATTACATCATTATTTCATTTCAACAATTAGGTACATTAACTCTCTTACAAACATCAGAAGTTCAGCGGAAAATGTACGTACATTATTTTCTTTAAATTTTTGTACTTTGTTATTATTTAATGGATCAACTTAATATATATTACGATAATCTCTTCTGCACTCGTATATTAGAGTAGTGAAGTAAGATAACGGAATTCTTATATTTAGTATTGGTCTTAAAATTACTGCAGTAAAATTGAACCTAGCTTTAGTTTTTTCTTATTTAGTATATGGCTTTAATTTATTCGGCTTTGTTGGTTTTATTAATTTGCCCGCACGGAAAAACAAAAATACAACAATTTGTGTGAATAAATAAAAGTTAGCATTTTATTAACAATAATTTATTACACTTTCATTTAAAACAGACCTTCTGTCTTATCTTTGGACAATAGTGAAATCTAAGTTTTATACACACGCTTGGGAAATTTCACATAAATTCGTCTTACCTACTGCATTCATATTTTGATTATGTGATTTTTAAAGAACATTAAGGTTGATAGTGTGACCAGAATTTGAGTCAAGAACAATTTAATATTGAATTTTATTGTAGAAGTTAACATCGCAAATCGAATTGGCCGAATAGAAGACACTGAATATGGGTTGCTTCAAATGATAGTTATAATATACCTTATAAATAGAATTAATTTAGATCAGAGTATAGCTGGGGAAATAAATGTTATGGGTAAATCAGTAAATTCTTTTGATTTCAGTCTGTTTAATGAATCCTTACTATTCATGTTACGCTATGTTATTGGTAGTTTAATATAGAAATCGACAAATCTGTATCACATTGAACTACTCGTACTAAACGTTTAGATTCCATCTATGGATTCGAGAATGGATTAGATTCACAATTTGGTAAAAACAAAATGTTTTTCTAAAATATCTGGGGAATGCGCCAGTTGCTTTTTATATTTTACAAATAGACAAAAACCTTTACTGGACGGTTTAATAATAGATGAGTCGCCAATGGATCGGTAGTTCTGAAGAAGAGATCTTTTGAAAACGCTTAATAGCTTCAACTGTATGTAATAATATAACAAAATCTTTCAACGTATTACCAAATTTTTACCGACCTCCGATTAATTGGTTCTCCATTAATTGATGTATCTGTACACGTGTTATGGACCGATACGAATATAATAATATGGTACTGTTGAGCTAGTTAGTCTGCCGAAGCTCGAAGAAATCCGAAAAAAACGCACTGAAAGGGCTTCTAGTAAATCAATTGCATTGGAGACATATCTTAATATAATAAGAAAGACATATGACTATGTGCACTTTTTAGTTCGGTTTGCTGTAATTGCGTATTTTTTTAACATTTTTTAGTATATTCCTTTTGGAGATGTCATCAGAGCCCGAATTCATGTACATATGTATATATTCGTATTAAGTAACAATAATCGATATTTGTTAGTTTAATACAGAAAATTATTAATAAGTACTAAAAGTCAAACATTAGGTTTCAATAATTATTTAACATCTTGCTTTTAACTACTTTGCAAATACATTTTCAATAACGCAAAAATTAGATTTTTCATAACTATGAGTTACCGAGTAAAACCTTGTGAAGCTTATCACAATAAAAGATAGTCATAAGATTAATTTTCATGGACTTGATGTACGATATTGAACCTTATGTCAATGAAGAACAGATCATAAAAGTCAAGGTCGCTTCCGATGTTTAGATAATATCCATGATAGTGTCGAAATAAGAAAGATCATCTTAAGAAAATCACATGGTTAGCGAGTTAGGTAACGTATTGTTAAAGGAATTATTTGATCTTACAATTAATTGGTAATAACGTTGCTGTTAGAATAATTTACTGAAAAATATTAGATATAAATATCTACTAATATAATTATATCCATACATTTCGAATAATATACCTTTGTCTGTTTACTAGCTCGTTTGTCCGTGAAAACATTATATTTCATTTGAATTTTGATTCTGTACTAGGTATAAATTAAATTAAATTTATATAGAAAGGTACCCCACTATTTCATTGGGAATTATGATTATAGGGTCATCAAAGGAAATTAATTTTTGTATTATACAAAGTGTTAGCCCACGTTTAACATTTAGGGAATGAATTTTCGAAAAATTGTTAGTGCTTTCTTAGCCCGCACTATGTAAAAACTCCTGCACATTTGTATACTTCTAAATCCATTTGGTTCGGCTGTGCAATATCTGTCTGTCAATGTAAGCGTTTTAAGATTTACACATTTTAAAAGATAAGATTTTACATTTCAAAGACCAACTTTTACAAAAACTTCGCTCTTTTGTATACAAAGTTTTAAGGTGATATTTTAGGTCATCAAATAAATAAATTACTTAATAGGTACTTAATCATCTATATATATAAAAAATACTGTTTGTTTGTTTATTTCTCCTTTATAGGCTCTGAAATGGAGACAGAATACGTTAGCAACTTTGTTCAGAACTCTATAAGAAACGTTTTGGTATCAAAATAATGTCGATCGGACGCATGGTTGATGAGTTACAGTTGAAAATCGGACTAGATCTATGCTTATATACTCGTAAACCCACAGCACTTCAATAAACAGTATCAAAACGATGGTATTGACGCTGACCTTTCTTTAAATTTAATTTTAATACGCGTAGCATTGAGCTTCAGGTACAGCTAGTTTAATATAAAACAAGGAAAAATGAAATAAAACGGTGTCCTTCAGAAATACTCGGTACAAGAAACAATTGAATGTTTATTCTCTCATAAACATGAGACATAGCAATCCCTTGGTAATACTATCCGGTAACTCGATCCATTGACTATAATATTATTACAATCAATAACACTCAATAATAATCGCTCTGTCAATAGGCTAAAGAAAAAACTGACTTATATATATAATAAAAAATATTCATATTCCCAAGTCATATGCGTCAAGTAAAAGTCACTTTATTAGGGATAACTCAAAAGCTTCAATAGAGTAAAGAAAAAACTACTTACATATAATAATAAATATTCCGAAGTCAAATGTTTTAAGTAAATAAAGTATTAGGGATAATTCAAAAACTACTTGTCATATGTCGTTCAAATTTAAACGCGACTACATGATAAGCTTTCGAATAAAAGAATCATCAATATTGGTACAGACATACAAACAAAATGAAAAACAATTGTTTTGGGTTTCTTACGTATATAAAGGCCCTCTATTGTGAATTTTTAAATATATTTGCGATGCACAGACAGCGTTACAGTTTTACTATATGTAAAGATTGTGGTGCAAGTGTAGTAACACTTATAACGGAGTTGAATCGAAATGGCCCTGTAACATGTTTAAGCTTGAAACGTGGCTTTAGACTGTATTGAGTATGTAATATTAGTAATCTATACCAGTGCAATCGATATTTCCATGTTATTCGCATTTATTAAGTTGGTTAAACTAGTTGCTTAATATAATTTCGGATAAGAGAATCAACTCATAATTACCTATTTTTATATATAAAAGATTGTTCAAATCAACTTTGGTATACTCACTGCCGGTTTTCTGAAAGGCTTATCAAAACCTCGTTGAACTAAGACATACTTTAGAAGCCCTGTTAAATTAATTCGAGTTTCTGAAATGTTGTCTAGACAATAATAAATCAGAAAACTAAATCGCATTTTCCCAACGATTCTGACGTTATGTGTGTGTTGTGTAAAGTTCTGTTTAACCGATTAATTAATCAAATCAAATGACACAACTGACGTTTGACAATAGATTTGACAATTTAGAGTAAATTTTTCATAAATCAGCCTCTCAGAAACCGGCGGTCAATCGCGACTTAACTAATTAATTATTTTATTGCGTAAAAACAAAGCGTATCATATTATGACCGTGTGGGAGCTTAAAAATGTATCAAAGTGTTTTAATTAATAATCGTGAGAATTAATTAAGTGTAATTAAAAGTTATTAAACTATGTACGGTCGTATTTTTTATCGATAATACATGAATTATATTCTTAGAAATAGAAACTCATGTTTGAAACGGTCGTTCGATGACACTTCAAACAGAAAATCGAGACTATGAGTTGCAATTTACTAAGTGAAATTTCTTTGCTAAGTCTAGAAATGTTACATAAACATAAAATGTTATAATGTAATAATATAATGTTATATAAAAATATGACTTAAACATGTCGACCCCTTTATTCGCACTGTTACAAACCCAATATCCGCACTTTGAATAAATAACCAGAAACTATTCATAATAACTTCAAAACGGACTGACTTTATTCGTACTGTTACAAACCCAGCAATATCCACACTTCGAAGTAATAACCAGAAACTATTCAGAAATAACTTCAACATAGATTACTATCACAGATAAAATAACTGAATCGCATTTTGAGCTTAATAACAAATATTAAATTATGCACGTATCAATCAGATTAAATAAGATATGATGTAATCACAAATAGTATTTTAACTGCCACTTTCTAAGCACAATGATCCTTATACATTTCTATAATAACGTTTACGTGTATTTTATGCGCGCCACTTACGGCGCAAGTTGCTTAAAGACTGACACGATAAGATGTTAGAACAAGGCGATTTATTATCGTGTGTATATCTTTAGAATTATACAATGATGTTGAGGACAGCTTTATCAATATTTAACAATCTCAATGGATTTTTGGAACAGATGAAGGTGAATACATAAATAACGCTACACACACATAACTGCACGCTAGGATTCCCTGTGTCGTGGATGCAATGGACAACACACAAAGACACGGACGTGTGTCCTTGGGTGTGCATCCAGAATGAGAACAGAAAATCAAATTTCATTATCACACTTCAGTCAAATGTCTGTCTCGTTGGAAACGAACCTAGGACTTCGAACGGCGGTCTGACCATTACGTCATCAATAAGAGCTAAAATGTCTATGTTGAATCGTATCAAATTTCATTCAAATTGACATTTCAACATTCTTTTTATTTAAATAGGTTTTTGTGAAACATATCTGTCTTGCAACCTTATTCCTCAAGTTAGTCGAAACTTGTTGCTGAGAAATACCTAATGTAATAATTATTAAATAGCTAATTTCTCCTCTTAACTAAGGCTTAGAGCTTATTCCACCACGCTGCTCCAGTGTGGATTGGTGGAGTATGTTAATATATTTTTTATGTTTTCCAAAATAAAAAGGAAAATAATCCTAGTTAAGTATATCACTTGAGATAAGATCAATACTAACCTACAATAGCTTATAAGCCGATAACAAATTATCGACATCAAATGCCCTATGATTATATTAATATGACCTTTAGGATCGACAACTGAAATCAATTTAGCATAAGTTCACCACTTCATTGTCAATACCCAACGCGTTGGTTACCTAAAATAGCACGTAACTTAAACGTATTGTCATGTTAAAAAATAAT
Organism: Carystus phorcus; assembly: GCA_018248895.1. NCBI lineage: Eukaryota > Metazoa > Arthropoda > Insecta > Lepidoptera > Hesperiidae > Carystus > Carystus phorcus. The sequence continues at coordinate 16,821 of DWJN01001659.1, forward strand.
GTAATATGCTGCAATGCCGCCACTTACATAAAGACGGATATGACGCAATTTTAGTGTCATTTAGCTACTAAACTTTCCGCATGCGTGTATGAAAATGTTGAGCTGAACATGCAATTAGCACGTATCAGATCGGAAGAGGGATAGTTTAACGCGTATTTTTTGTGAATAGCCGAAAGATGAGAAGATCAAAAGGGTCTTTTTATTGTAAATAGCTGGTGAACGTGCAGACGGTATGATGATAAGTGGTCATCATCGCCCATAGACATTATTATCACCATTAATAATAACAATAATAAATAACGCCACACACTCATAGCCCCACACAGTCAAAAACTCATTTAGGTATTTATAAATACATTAATAACGTATTATTTTTCATTTACCAATGTTTCGAAAACCTGCCTGCCTGAAAACCTGAAAAGGTGCCTTATTAGGGGAAGAAACGGCGAAAGAAAT
>DWJN01001660.1:0-17274 GCA_018248895.1 Carystus phorcus
GTGTTCCCACAGTGCTATGACATGGGGTCCTTCAAGAAGCGGGTCCATCGCTTCCTTCTTGGCCGGCAATGCGTTGGTGACATCCCTGGTGTTGCTAATGTCCATGGGCGACGGTAATCACTTACCATCTGGTGACCCGTCTGCTCGTTTGCTTGCATACAGCATAAAAAAAAATTGCTCTAAAAAGTATGTACATAAATATAACCGTTCGTGCTTGCCACCCTGGACAATAGCTCTCAATTTATTTCAGTAGATATAAAAAAACGGTTAAACTGACACTGCAGAATACATTAAAAAGATCGCCCGGTTGCTTGTAAAATTTTCTATATTTGCCAGTTCAAACACGTGCGTACTTCGTAGAGCCTGCATCTAACATGCAATCTGAATGTGATGGGAATTTATTTAAGCGATTGATTGAATCTTGAATCCTAGGTAAGCTGTTGGAGCTGGGATTTATGTGATCTATACTCGTGCTAGTTGTACTGAGATCTGGTGCACTGGCAACATTTATATAAGTTTAATATATAAGTAACGTATCATAAGACATTTCTATATAAGGTTTATTTCGATTATATTTCTCCCGTTCTACCTATTATTATATGGATGTTTTCAAGTCAAGTTGTGAATGTATCCAAATCGATACAGCCAGTAAAAATTCATTAAGTAATACACATAAAGAGACAAAAATACGGACTAATTGAGATGCTCCTCAGATTTTTTGTTGTCGTTTCAAAAACACCTTTTCTTTGGTGTCGAATTGTAAATCTAAATTAAATTTCATCACAATCAGTCTAACCATGTCGTAATGCAATACACGACCAAAAGAATTATACATATAAAGTTATTAATATGTTTATCATACTCGAAACAAATAACATGACGTCATAAACTTTTGGCCAAACCTTTACCGAAATGACTACCATATAAAAATTATGTTCTGCATCCTTTCATTCATCATTGTTCTCATTATGGTACGAAGCTGGAACCAGTTTACAATCATCAATTAGTATGTAATTATTGCCCGTTTAATAATTGCAAACCAATGTTTGTTAATGTTGTAATAACAAGTTATAACATTGATAAGCTAGTAGCTTGATAGTTAGTCTCAACATAACCCAAATTTATTCTATGTAGGTTTCTGTATATAATATATAGTGTGCAAAAAAAACATAAAAAATCGTACATATATAGAGTTTGTTGACCTGACGACGAAGGTTTCTACATGTTTATGTCATAAATTAACTTTATAACAAGTACAGTGTAGTAGAACTGTTAAGTAACATGCAATACATTATTTTATAAGAGTTTAAAATTATAACACATAAATCTTAACTGTTTCTGGACAGAATGTATTAAAAGTAAATCAATACAGAGTAACCCATTCATCGCTGTGGTTACCATTGTTTGATATTGCCCCCTTATTTGGGGTTGTTTTATGCACGTGTTCGAATGTTTGACGTAATTGTATTATTATTCTTTTACTTAAATGTATTGCACGATAAGTTAGCCAAACACGTTAGACCCGCAGTAATCAGTAAACTTTATACAACATCAAACAATCATAAAGTAATGAGAGGGGTAACGTAGGTCTAAATAAAATGGGGTATTCGCTTGGAATGAGTATAGGTTAGGTCTACATGTTTCTTTGACCTGCCGGGCAGTCTGTCGCAGGCGCAGTTCCGGCCACCCGTGTCGTGGTTAGATAAATTATATTTGACTTCTCTGTTATCGTTGAACTAATAAATTGATAAGTGTTTGTCGAGTAAACGTTGAGAATTGATAAGTAAACGAAAATAAAAGAATTCTGTGACTAAATTGTATCTTTACAATTTTTGCAGGTGGCAAGAGTGGTTTGTCTGCAAGCTCCAGTCGCTCAACTAGCCCTCTAGGGCAGGGTGTTGTCAGTTTTATACCTCGAGCACCGACGTCTTCCTCTGGGTTCGTTTTTTTATTGTTTTTAATATGGCTTTTTACTTTTATTATTTTATCGCATTTAAGTTTTTGTATCGATAATTCAGAAATAAGATTATGAATTTTAAGTTTTTTAGTGTATCATTGTTATAATTTTAAAGATAATCTGAAAAATCGTTACTCCGCATGTACGAGTAGCAGCAAAGTACATCTTAGTCATTAGATCTATAGAGTAGTGATATCGACTGCTTTTTGTTTTTGTCTACAGATCCCGACCGAATTCATCGTTATTAGCGCCTGGTAGCAAAATTCCATCGACTTTGATAAATACACCTCAACAACATTCACAATCCTCAACAAATCATAATGGAACTCCTACAAAACACTCCATGTTAGATAAATTAAAACTTTTTAATAAAGACAAAATAAGTAGTGAAAAACAGAGTAGTAAAAGCACAGCCGTGTCAAAACGCACAAGTTCGTCCAGTGGATTTTCATCTGCCAAAAGTGAAAGATCTGATTCTAGTCTAAGTCTCAATGAATCCTCAAATGCAACAAATACACATATCAAATCATCCAATTTAATAGGACCTAAGACTATAAGACAACAAAATGATACACTAACAAAAGATAAATCAGGAAAAAATTTAAAACCAAAATTAGTTAATTCGAAACCTATTAAAGATTCGTCATCCAATCTTAGTAAAAGTAATATGAAGACAAGTAATGATAAATCAAGAAATAGTCCAAAACTTCCAGCTAGAGACAAGGAATCAAAACTAGCTGCGCCAAAATCAGTCAGTAATACAAAACTAAATATGATTGATGACCATCCAAGGAATGGAAAGTCAAAAGTGGAATCAAAAATGGTCAAATTATCAGGCAGTCAAATGAGACTTAGTGAATCGAAAATGGATAATTCAGAGAAGAGCCATGAGTATTCAAACATACAGGCAAAGAATATGCTAAATCAATCGCAGTCTCAAACCCAGTTATCTCCGGGATCACAACAACATCCACAACCAAACCATACGGGCATTCCAAAACCAACAGCTGCAGTAAAAGGAACATCCAAAATTTCTAAAGATGACAGACATATTATACATAAAAGTACAAATAGTCAATTAAGTCCGATACAGAGTAATTCAAGTTTAAATTCTACGAATAATGTAAGTGCGCATCCATTCACCAGAGAACAGTCTAATTTAAGTCGAGAAGTTTCTCAAAAACAAACTTTAGCCGTTTCTCCAATGCCTGTTCTAAATACTGGAAATCAAAATGCAACTTCACAAATGTCGGAAAGTTCTCATTCTAATTCTACACATAGTACTACGGGTCAGCAGTCCAATTCTAGTGATGGTAGCGTGATTTATAGACCTTCTAGCGAATCTGGATCCGAAGTGTCTAAATCGAATAATTTATCGTCCTCTAAAAGATTAGACATGAACACAACTTATATCAATGATGTTATAAACGAAGCAGAAATTTCTGAAAAGGAAGCTGCTCAGAAAAGATTACCCGAAACTACGGGTCAAGGGCACAGGACTCTTTTTGAACATAATAAGACTTTGACGGAATTAAATAAGAACAGCGAAAGCCGATCAAGTACACCGTCGCATTGTCGAGACAACTCTCTTGGTGAAGATGATAATCCATTAATGAACGTGATGCCCATGAGACCTTTGCTTCGAGGATATAATAGTCATCTTACGCTACCTATGAGAACATCTGGCTTAACACAGAAAAACATTCCAGGATATCCACATCATGCTAACACGGTGAAGGCGAATTTCGGCCGAGAAAATGTCGGGATGCGCGATCGTATGAATTATGGTCCAGGATTTTCGAACCCAGACTATTGCGACCTTGAAATTGCTTCGGGTTATATGTCCGATGGTGATTGTCTTAGGAGAATAAACATAAACGAAATGGATTGTGGTAGAAACAACGATTTGATGGATGGATACATGTCGGAAGGTGGTGCTTCACTCTATGGTCGTCGGATGAACTATCAACAACCATCACATTTTCAGCAGATTGATGACAGGTATGTTACTATAATAATTTTATGCGTATATTTTGGTGTAATTATAACAAGTTCAACAAAAAGCAGGGGCTGTTTATATTGTTCAGGTTTTACTGAGAGTCAAATTAAAAGACTCCCTACGGGCTTGTGACATATTACTATAATGGAGATTATGCCGGTAAATTGTTGTACATTTTAATATTGCAGTTAATGTGTAATGAATATTTCATAATTTATTACTAAATTAAAGTGAACGCGAGAATCATAATTTTATTGCAAATACTCGTATTGTGTCTATATGAGTAGGGATTTGGGTAAATTGCCGCGCGAGAAATTTATTATATAAATTTTAGTGAGGATGTGTTAGAAATCCATTTTCCAATAGCGTTCGCCGGATCTCAATCCACAAGTGGTCGACGCGATTTAAATTCCTTCCCTTCCGTGGATATATCCGTTGCTATTGATGATTGTAACTTCGTCGTCCTAGAATTTTTGTTTCAAATCCATTTACAGTCACGTGTACTTTATTAAAAGAATAGCAGCATAGAGTATTATGTAGGTCACGGGTGACATTGACATAAAATGTAGACGTCACAAACAGTGTCAAACAAGCAACATCAGCAACTTATCATACGTTATATAAACTGTTTGCATCGGCCGAGACTCGAATCCCTCACCCATTTTGCAAGAAATCGACCAACTAATCTACGCTCCAGAGCTCTCTTTATGTATATCGTCACATTAAACTTCAGCTTGTACTAGCGTGTGGTAGTTTGAATTGAAAATGAGTCATGTCATTGTATCCGATGCTATTCGCTGATAAGTGGCAGACACGCGGTGTTTGGTGAGCCAATGAGGCATGGTGTGAACAAAGCGTTTGTTAATATTGGAACACGCGCGATGTTTTGCCGGCCATCTCCCGGTGAGGACTCATAGAGCGCACTCACACCGTCGCAACGTTAGGGGTGAGGGCGGGGTAGTCAAAATCGATACTCCTACGTCTCACGCCGTCCCTTCCCCGCGCTCTACTATTTACCACGCCTCTACCCTAACATCCCCTAACCGTAACGCAGCATTTGGGACCTTAATGACCGCAGTATAAAATCGCACTTTCATTGTAAATAAAATCTAGATAAACCTTTTTGTTGTAACCGTAAGTTGTCATCGCTATGATGTTTTCCTTTATTCGTCAATCGATATCTCTAAGCTGCTCGATATTTTTGAGGACATCTTAAACACGTCATCTTAAATATTTTATACAGAATAGAATTAATGTGATTTTTTTAAATTTTATTCTTCTTTAAAACTAAAGGTTAAGTTATCTCATTGATATAAATAGTGTGATAGAATCGGTTTAAGTGATTATGTAAATGGTAACGGGTGGTCCGTTGCCGCGATGCGGAGTATGGTGTGTCGTGGGTCGCTACGGCGGCAGTAGCGGGCAGGGCGGGCGGCACTCGCCGCCGCGCACTACTGGCGTACGGGCGTGCGGGCCGCCGCCCGCGCTTATAACCGCATGTGGCAAACTTTCCCGATTCTCCGCGGAAAATGTAAATCTGTTACCGAGCATCGATCGTACCGTCGCCAGACGCTCGCTCGAGCATGCCGATCACAGCTGGCGCCCGGACTCCGAACCGCGCTTGACAAAGACTAGCCCAATGGCGCCCGGTTCAAATCGCAACCGCTGTACAAGTTTTGTTAGTGTTAATTGTTAAGTCTAGTCTGTAGTGGACCATATGCGTTGTGCCTTCTGTCGCTCGGTTCGTGGGAGAGCGGGAATTCAAGTTGTGAGAAACTGTTTGCTAAAATTTTATATTAACGCTACGATAGTTTTGTAGATTTCGATGTATGAATCAGTGTTGCCTTGCTACGTGTCTTTGCTTTCGCGGTAGTCGTGTATAATAAAGTAACGGTGCTTATAGTTGTTAAATATAAGAAAAGGAAACTGACAACATTGAGAAAATTTTGAAGATAATGCTGTTATAATTCATTTGGTAAGATATTTTATTAAATAGCATCTCTAATCTATCTGTATTTATTTAAATAAAGTTTAGAAGTTAATAATGGCGATTAAAGGCAGTAGTGGTATTACTCAAAAGGCAATAACCTTGTAAGCATCTGGCTCTTGCAAAGTAAATGTATCCGACTTGTGACATGTGGTTACCAGCAGTACAATATCATTTTAATAACTACGATTGGTACTATAGGAAACATAGTTCATTATTAAATACAAAACATACGAATCTACATATGTATGTAATAGAGAATCATTGAGTAAGAATAAGAATCATTAATAAGAATAAATTAATAAGAATAATTAATAAGAATCATTGAGTAAACACAATTTCAATGGGTAGTCTTATTAGATTTTAATACATTCGTCCGTAACATACGAAAATAAGGTACGAGTCGATTGATATGTATAAGGTTAGGGTATTACATTGGCATCTGTAGGGTTTATAGCTTAGGGCGGATATCCCTTAACCCCTGTTAAGTCTATGATCCTCTATTTTAGTTGAATTGCCAATATAGTTCCAAGATTCAATACTTGTTGGCGTTCCGGCGGAAAATCTATAACAAAGTATAGATTCTATATTGTTTGTCTTAACGTTTGTTAAGTTATTTATATTATTTTTTATACCGTTCTTAATATTACCATTTAGGTCTAAAGCAGAGTTAAGTAGAAATGATCGTGTCGATAAATCAAGGGTTTTACTCTACAATATTTAGTAATATTGTTAATTTATTGACGTTCAAAAACAGGCGCAATAACCGTTTGACAGAAATTTCAATTCCCCACAGAAACATTGTTTAATGTGTCCCCTACTTACATTAGTTATCCGACTGAATTGGGTCGTAGGTTCAAGTTAAGCACGTTATACGGTATCGATGTGTTTAAAACAAGGTCGTGTATTAATGTTGTAATAAAAATATTCGTCCAGTTCCCCAAGTATAGACTATTAAGGTTGTAAATGTGTGCGTAATTCGCGTTATGAGGGTCTACGTTTGTCTGTGTAGGACTGTTTGTGAATCATGAATTCGATTGTTTTATTGGAGAGCTCGCTGGCTTCGGTGCTTTCGATCAATGTCTGTTGATTACTGAAACTGAGAAGTGAACTCGAATAACTGACTGCTTTCCTCTTTGTGCGCGTATTGCGGTTAACACATTTATTGGACGTTTTGTTAGCTCTTGGAAGTTGCAACGTTACACATTTGTTTATGTATTTTGTATACGTTATTTATGTTGTGATTCGTTTCACTAATTGGTAAGTATAATATGTACATGTCCATACCAAAAGTTGGCCCAATGATTCAATAATATGAGATCTTAGCATGACAACTATTTTGGAATATCTTTGTTTTAATTAGCTTATTTTAGTGCACATGTCTCTCTTCGTAATCGAAAAGGCCTAGATTTTATACTATTACATCTGTGTTACAGTGCGGATTAATGTCTTACTGGTTGCCATTTGACGATAACATGTAGGTTTAAGGGATTAATTGACATATTCTGTAGTCCCTAAGTTCTAAAAAAAATGCCGTTTTCGGTTTTTTGAAGTTACTAATTTTGGCGCGTTTAGGAAAACAGATCGGTCTAATTTTAACATATGACGGAAGTTGTATGCCGATGTAACACATGATTTATGACTCGCGTGATATGTTGGCAGTCGTGGACTATTTAAAAAGGGCTTAATAAATTACAATCCAATAATTCTTTTCTGTGTACATAAAGAGCAACAGCGGATCCCAGAAGTAACAATTTGCTTTCTAGTGGTGACTTTAACTGGATAAATATAGGTTGTAGGCGGGGACCCGACTTTAGTAATACTATCTTTTCAATCTCTGCAATGATCGAGGTTACTTGAGGATATCATAGACCTAGAAGAAAATTGAACGAGAATACAATAGAACCATAGACAGTAAGCTGTTAATGTCACAGACTAAGATGTTTGACAGATGTTATTTTATGACATTGACGTTTGGCTCGTTAATATTTTCTACATTTTCGACAAAAAAGTATAACTTATCACGTATTTGTTCATAAATTAACGTTGTATATGGGCATAGAGTATGGAAGTGTTTCATTGTTTAAATTCGTATACATTTATAGTACGTTGTACTACTTTTCCTTACACCTGCAGTTCTTAAGAAATTAGCTTAGAAAACAATCGTTTACATAATATACACGTAGTTAGGTAGGCTAATCGTGTAACCTCAACGTGCAAGCAGCTTATTTTACTAGTCTATACAATAGGCGGATATGGGGCAGCCGGGTTGTGTTTGCTATTTTAACACACCTACCTATCACCTATTATATTCTAACAATACAAAAGTCTTCATACAATAGCAATTATTACTTGAAGTGATGGAAGGAAGAAAATTGTATTGGAAAGAATAATAATAAGCCGGACCCTCTGTTTGTTATAAACTCTAACGCGCTGGTAATTTATTTATTTATCCTTTATTGCAACAACCTTAACGCTAAGAAGTTCAATGGGCGGACTTAATGTCTGATGGCATTCTCTGTTTGTCAACTCTGGGAACTGGTGAGACGAATGTCTTTAGTATTTGCCATGTATTACAAAAAATCTATCTGATAGAATTGCGAATCTAAACCGTTTTCGAATCCACAAACATACAAAAAACATAAAAATCGGCCCAACCATTAAGAGGAGACATAGACTCGGAAAGAAGATTTATATACGTAAAGATGTGTTGTAAGTAAATAAACTATAGCTTTGAGGTTTGATCGTCGACCTCCTGACCGAAGTTTAGCCTCGGATTCTAAATACTTTTAATATTAAAAAGTATGTGCGCATAATAAATTATTTATCAGTTGCTTCGATAATGAAAGACGGGAGGAACACTCCGTACCAATCCTCATTTTCTAAAAGGTGTTTGAAATCTATCAATTTTTAATAGGATACAGCGGAGAAGTATGCATAAATCATTCACTTTTCGAGAGGGACTCGAGTCCAGCCGTAGACTTATTATAGGTGTTTTAGTTTAAAGCAACCAACGTTATTATGATCTAATCTTTTAAAATACTAAGGATCTCTTTAAATATTCTAGTTAGATGCAAATAAAATTTGAATGGGTATGGGTACATAGGGAATAAGAAATTTAATTTCAAATAGGTAACAGTTTACAGCCGCATACACTAGTCGCTTAATTAGTACAAAAGTGGAAGCTTTATATTTCTACATTTATGGAAATAGTATTTACTTAGTCATTTCTCACTTTGTTATTGTTCAGTATATTGTTATAATTTAATTGCTTTTATAATTGTTTATATTTAAACGTATCACAACGTATATATTAGCGATGGTTCGTTGCTATCAAAGTTCTTCCAACTGACATACTTGTGTAGAAAAGAGAATCCTTTTTACACAAGTATCACGATGGTTCTTTCATACAGTGTTAATAATAATGTTACTAATATTCCAAGTTTCCAAGTAATATTTCGCATATTCGCGCGGAGTCCACCCTTCTTTTAGTTCCCCTGTTTGATTCATTAAAATGAAAAAAATGCTGAGTCAGGCGAATGTGCTTTGCATACACACAATTCACTTGCATGGATTCACTTCTTTAACAGTCATATGTTTTGAATAGATGCTTCATTTCACTTCTATACAGAATCTGCTTTTATTAAAATGAAAATGAACTTTGGACATTTGAAATACAGTCACGAATAAAATGAAAGAACTTAATTTTGGATATACATATATAAACCTGATAATATTTAGAAATAAACATCATATTTTACTGTTAAAAGTGACTATATACCTACATACATTTTGTAGTAAAGCTAACACCTTACATATTTTTTACAGCATTCGATATTCCCAGAAAGTTCTTTATCTTATTTTGTATAAACGTTTAAAGGTAAAAATTATTTTGCACATTGAATAATTCGCATCTCGAGTTTGATTGTTAAATTCATTTATTTCGGGGTATTTTTTCAAAGCATAATTCCTGTAATAAGCTGTAAAATTGAAGTCTGCACGTTAACGTGTTTATACGTAAATAACTATTAGGACGCGTCTTAAAAACTGTGAGTGTTATGAAAGGAAATTCATAACAATGACTTGTTATTTCCGTGTCCTCTTATAATTCCCGTCATTACAGTCAAAAGACGTCGCGTATTCCATGAAAGAGTTCCACTCATCTCGTTCGCTTTCAAGTTCTCAGACCACTGTGTAATCAGGCATGCAGTGCGATGGGCTTCTCTATTCTGTCCGGGCGCATCCTTGCAAGCGTAGAAAAACATTTTATGACGTGCACACGACCCTTTTAACTGAGCTGAAACCTCAGGAATAGTTTGACGCCAATTCTAAGACAGTTTATCTAAGACAGATCATGTTCGAAATTGTACGTTAGTGTTTCATCATTTATCGTAATAACGGGTTTAAGTCTTCCATGTTCAAATTCGGATTCACAGAAACTTTAAGGCATTGGTTTGATTCAATCTTTATGTCCTGCTACAGGTTTGTTTATGTTAACGTCTTTTGTCGAAGTGATCTATGTAACTGAATTTTTTGTAGGTGCAGGATAGAAACCCGAAATTGCGGTAGACCAATGCTGAAACAACCTATTACTGCTATTTGGGGCTTTCTACCTGGATGCAGATTAATCTCATACCTGATATTAAAATGTTTCTAAAATTTTTACGATGTCCGTTGAACACAATTCATATTGATCCAGTAACTACGTACTTGTGGTTTTTCCTATTTCTATGTTATCCGAACATTTTTGTATGTACTCAGTGCTCGTTTTATACTTTGTATTCCGAACGTACAAGAGAAAATAGAAAACTAGCTATAACTGTCCACAGAGCTAGACATTAGTTATTACGGCTCTTCGCTCGGTCTGTCGATACGAGTATATCGGAGCATCGGAGAAATTGAAATGACTTTATGACTGGCTATTGGACAAAACAAGACAGAAACAATTCGTTACTAACAGTTATGTGCCTGAGAACCGATCGTCCTTCCACAATTAACAAATTTAGTTGATTGGAACTAAAGTCTATTGTTACAAAATTCTCAGTAGTGTTCCCTTTATTTGTTGAAGATTACTTACATAACGGAGTTGATACAATATCTTCGCATTTTAATTAATTGTTAAATTGCAGTAATAAATATATTTGTTTTATCTCTGATTAGTACCGAATGTTACAACAATAATTATTCTACATGATTTTGGGGTTATCATTTAAAATATTATTTTATTTAATCGTATGTTGTGTCGATTACGTAGTATTTGATTGTGTATGTATTTATGAATAATGAAGTGATACTCACTTCAATATATTGTACTTACATGCACGAATATAACTTAATATTGTACTTAATTAGAAAATTGCTTGTGCGTTTCTTGTATGGAATTAAATTTAAGAAAGTAAAGTGTAAAGTAGAAGGCCAAAAAAAATATTTTACAAAAAATACATATCATAAAAAATATATCGAAGGTAGATTCTCATAGAACTTTAAACAAGGTGTACTCAATAACTATATGTTCCAAATTGTATTAAGTTCTGGTTAAAAACCCTTTGTAACCAATTTCGGTTGAAAAGTTGTTAGGTAAAATATTTATATACGAATAAAGCTTTGTTCATTCTCTATGAAATTTTCGTTATCGATGAATAACCACTGGTTCCTTCTGACTATCTGTTGTTTAACTTTGGCTATCTGTTGTTGACCGTAACAAGTAAACTTTACCTTTCCAGTATTTAGTTCCAAGTGTACAACTATATAAGGTGGAACTACTGAACCAACTAGCATTTCGCTGATAACAACGAGACTTCACATCGGAGCCGAAAGCAATTCCGCTTGCTATCGGATAGCTTTCAGCTCTATTGAATATCTGTTTCCTAACTTCAGTACTGACGGCAAAGCTCCTTTACGTAACTTGTATTGAGTCTTACTTATTTCAAGCTTTTGTTAACATTACGGATTGTTCACAAAGTAATGTAGATTTGGAGGAGTAGAAACACAATTGGTTAAACTCGCACAATTTCTCACAAATCTTTGTTTACGTTACATATGCTATAGAAATTTTAAATGTTATTTTAAAGAGTTTAGGTACTCGTAAATAATTTCGTCCAGTGTCCTTTGCTTTCACGTTTTAATTCAAATTTCATTAGCTAATGAGAGATAAGGACCGTCCGGAGTCTAGTTGGAACTTTGTATTTATCCTGGAAAGTATTTGCTATAGGTAAGTAGACTTCAAAAGCTTTTGAGTGGGATTAAGAGGGTGAAAGTTGGAGGATGAAATGTTATTTATATAAAGGCCCACTGACCCAAAAATATTAGCTGTGTTTCTTTATATTACGATTTGTAGTATCTCTCGTTAACCGATTGTAATAAAACAAACACTAATTTAATACAAGAACTCAAACCTCAAGCTTAATACGATACATAAATAGTATCCTCTATCTCATCTCATCCAAAAGAGTTGACCCTGTTTTGAGCTTAGCATGAACCAAGATAATTATGGGGTTTATTTTGTTACTATATACTGTATAAGTTTTTCACAAATATGATCGATCACTTTTATTAGGTAACCATTACCTATTAAAAACGTATAGATTTTTAAAATCTGAATTGTTTACGTGGCCTACTTCTTACTTTACTGAAGAAATCCTCTGAAAAAAAGATTGAATATGAAAAAAAGCAGGTGTTGATCGAAAAAAGCCGCAACTAAAATTCCAAGTTCCATTAAACAAGAACATAGGGCGCATCAGATGAGATTGACTGACCGAAACCAATCTGCAGATTAATTGGCGAAAGGAAATGTAAATACTTTCGTATTATTACAAATATGAATGTAAGTTTGTTTGTTACGCATTCACGTCAAAACTACTCAACCGTTTATCATGAAAAAGTACACACAATCTTAGAGGTATTAAAAAGTACATATGATACTTTTAAAAAAATTATATATGTGCTTTAACATTTATCTATGGGCTTCAACGCGAGCGAAGCCCCGGCTCAAAGCTAAAACTTAATTAAAACGAAAACTATTATTCAAAATGGATGCTAATGTAGACAGCTGTAAAACAACGTGTGTGAATCAATTAAAACTGTTACTTCAGACTTGTTTCCCGGTTGTAGTGACGTCCGCTTCCGTTTTCTTTTCCGTCTAAATGTGTTGCAATACCCATCTCTAGTTCTGCTATCGCCTTATCAGTAATTCTTACGTTTGTGTTATATGCTCATCTTTATACTTCTTCTATTAATGTGTGTCACTGAACTCTTAAAACGTAGGACCGATTTTGAATTGTTTTTTGTTTAAGTGTATTTGAAAATAGTTTTGGTACACAATTCGATACTGTTCATAGTTCGATACGATATCAAAATGTTTTAATTTCTTTTTGTATGGTAATTAAATTAAAACGGAGTTAAATGAATTCAATACGAGATAATTACAGTATGGCATATGGTGCAAGAAAAAGTCTGCCAATTCCGCTATTACACATGTACCTAATACGCCATAATTTGAATATATCGTACATGCTTAACAAATATTTTACTGTTAATTGTCATCAGGATCTGTGGCTACATATTCTGCAGTCTCGTTTTAAATTGCCTCTGTCATTTGATGTTCAGCTGTTTCCTGCGATAAATATGATCTAAGCGCTAAATACATAGAAGTAATAAATCCATATTGCATTGGCACGAACACTTTTTTTTGTAAAATATAATATTACAGTTTGTATCTTTGTAGATTCATGTAGATGTTGAATTTCATATTTCATATCATTTCTATAATCTTAATATATATTATAGTGTTTAATAGATATTTTGACTGTTGTTACGGTATCGGTTCGAAAAAATGATGTGATACTTGATCTTATACGTGTTTTTAATATATCATTTAATATTGTCAGGGAGATTGATTCGCCCTGAGGTATAAAGTAAATAATGTTTTGTGTACTTTGTACTACTAAAGTAAATAAATATTTTCTTAATCAGACGTCATGTGATTTATAAATAGATTTAACGAAGTAAACAAAAAAAAAATGCCAATTATTTTGGGTGTAAGAAGGTAATATCATTATTATGAAAAAAGTGAATGTTTCCTGAAGTAATGCGAGGATAGGTTATTATTATGAAATGCAATTCAATCTTTACATTTAAAATTGAATCTTTTGTGCCATTGTGTTAAAGTTTATAAATGTTTACATAAACGTTCTGTGCCCTGAAAGAAATGAGTCATTCATCACTTTACAAATATAATAGAGGGGCTTGGGAAAGAATAATGGGAAGGATGTTCAGTTCATAGATAATGAGGAGTGTGGTAGTCAGTTCCTTTCAGAGGATCTGTCATCATTAGTGGGGGCTCCAGGCGTTGAGGTTTCATTAAGATGCCAATGTTTCGAATAACAAAATGCGCAAGACGTGGGGTTTACGCTTTGCAAACAGGGTTGGTGCCCTTGAATAATATGTGTTCTCAAGTAAAAATATAATACTAAATCCATAACTATGCCCATAAAACAGTTACCGAGTAAGATTGTTAACTGATTTCGTGTTTCTCACTATAATTTGATATTTGGTGTTGCTCGGGCTACGAGCGCCCTCATTTTATTAGTCGTTCGCATTATAAGTTAAAAATAGTGTATTTTTACGCCAGTTTTGTTACACATTCTAAAGGTACTATGTAATCATTACAATATTTATAAAAAAAGATATATTTGTTTGATTGCGTAAGTTTTTGTACATACAAATATAACACAGAATACGATGTATAAATCTGTACAAGGGCATTCTTATTTAAAATTATCCTACTTTTATGTTTTGACATCCCTAAATGGGACGTATCCTATAATCATCGCGTCCCATACTTAAGAGTGCGCTCTCTTGTACGCTTGTATTGACATTTTAGTCAGCACGAGACTTGAGACGAACTTTGTAATCAAAGAGAAATGTCTGTATTGTGTATTATTGCTGTGATACCGTATACAATGGAATATTATTATTACTTACTAGCTGTATCGGGTCCGTATTATTTTATTGAAGGGCTGTTGAATATATGTATATACGGGCAGATATACTTCAATCGATATAATATTGGTACCGAAACCTTTTTCAAAGAATTCACTAAGAGAAGAAGAGAAGTTGCTAAAGATATCAATGCTCTATCTCTTACAATTTTAGAGCCCATAAAAGACAAATAAACAAACAAACATTGATTTTTATACATATAGATTTACATAACATTAATTAGATTTTGATGGAAATAAAATTGGTTCAGAGAAATATGAGAATCAAGGGTCTAGTGTTCTATGAACTACGAGGTCGTTGACTTCAATCAATTAGCGATCTACTGGGCGGCACAGATCTTTTATCGTAACGTCAAAACGAGGCCTAAAATGTGTACTTCATAACGCTTGTCCATTGCGGACTAGTGAAGAGAGTGCCTGGTGAAGAGAGAAGTGGTGAACCTATTATACTCCAACTAACATGCATAATATTATATGTAAATTAAAAGTAAGCTTATATTAAAATCGGAAAATTATATAGTATACAAACATTTTGTGGGCATTTTTCATATAAACTTCAATAACAGTCATAACCAGCTTGTTTAAATTGCACTTAGTTTTATACGAAAACCACCTTTTCTATGCCGTATAGCATTATTTAGTTATAAAAGAATTTGAAGTAGCTATATTGATAATCGCTTTATCCAATATTCCAATTCTGAAGTCATACGAATTATGTAAATGCGCAATATTAATCAGATCATAATCGTCAGATGTCGTTTGTTACCTATTGCTGTATATGTAGTTTTTAAAAATTTAGTACGCTTAATGCAAAACAAGTCTCAAAATTACTTTAAACATAAAATCGTTATTTTAAATGTTGCGTTAATGAATAAGGCGGTTACAACTTACTTGACGGTCTTACACACTAACATTCGTCGGGCGCGACCCCACACTCAAATCCCTACACTTATCTTAAGAGCACTAAACCCTTTTTATGGCGTGGAAAGTTAAAAGTTATTTGACATACTGCCGTCTTATCGCTATTGAAGTCTATTGTCCGTAAAATTGGGCTAAATGCCTCGGGTTATGATTTCTCTACTTATTCCAATAGCCTATTTCTATTCTCGAATGGTATAAAATATCTTTAGAAATGGTATATTTTTGGTGTTTCCGTACATATTTTGTATTTATCAGTAACCTAACTTGTGAAGATCAAGTGTCGTCTCATAATGATATTTTGACCTGTTTTAACTATAAGCTATAGTGTTTTGTGTTGACCATAGTCATACATATAATATAATACGTATGTATTATTATAACACACTTAACTAACCTCGGCAATACTTCGCTATGTTTAAACCTATATACATATAGCGTCGTTGACCATCTAAGAAGGTAACAAGTTCCCTAAATTTATAAGAAATCCAATACGTCTTAGCTTCGAAAGAAAAAGTATTTAAAAGATTATATTCAAATATTATGTTGTATAAAAATCGAATCATAAAGAAAGTTGAATTTATAGAGGTATACCTACCTCTGTAAGTATACCTACTTACATTTTTAAATTAACAATTATATTCGTTATTAGAAAGAAGCGTCTTACTAGATAGTAAAATTAAAGTTATAAGGAAAATGTATCACACGTGGCATCCTCTGTCGCTTATACTTTCGGTTTCTGCCTTTTTAACATCGATCGACTGTCGCAAATAAGGTGCTATTCACTCCTTTCTGTTACGTCTCGGATGATAGTTATCAGGAGGTATAAATCTTTGACCTGAAATGGGGTCAGGAAAGCTGATACTATCAAAACTCCCTGAAGGCGAAAACTAGGCCTACCGTCGACAAATTAACGTATTTCTTCAACGAAACTAGTATTATATTTTATAGCTCTCTTGATATAAAATATTTTAAATAGTATGTAATTATCTGTAAAACAAAAAGTAATATTGACCTACATGGTCGAGTAAAAATAATGAAGTCTTTGCTTTAAACAAGGATCCATTGAACTAAAATGAGTGCAATGAAAACTGATTAATGAGCAATGAATAAGTTCATTCTTTGCGAGCGCTCTTAAACAATTTGGAATCATTATTGTGAGTGCTTCCTATCATTATTGCATTTAGAACAAACTACTTTATTATTTGATTAAATTCATACACTCTATAACCGATTAAATATTGTAGACTAAGATATGTATCTCATAATAAGACTTCTTAAGGTATTCAATTATAAGAATTGTTAATAATTATTAATTATTAGTTCTTATATAACCATATAAAACCATTCACGCTGAAGGTAAAATATGTTCTGGATTTAATTTAATTAAGGACTAATAAGAATCTATCATGTT